>JAFMOD010000965.1:68959-166775 GCA_019802435.1 Corydoras maculifer
TCTCTGCCTTTTCTCTTCTGATCTCTCACTCTGAGAACATGTTCTCTCTATTTTCTCTTCTGATCTCTCACTCTGAGAACATGTTCTCTCTTTTTTCTCTTCTGATCTCTCACTCTGAGAACATGTTCTCTTTGCCTTTTCTCTTCTGATCTCTCACTCTGAGAACATGTCTCTCTTTTCTCTTCTGATCTCACTCTGAGAACATGTTCTCTGCCTTTTCTCTTCTGATCTCTCACTCTGAGAACATGTTCTCTCTATTTTCTCTTCTGATCTCACTCTGAGAACATGTTCTCTGCCTTTTCTCTTCTGATCTCTCACTCTGAGAACATGTCTCTCTTTTCTCTTCTGATCTCACTCTGAGAACATGTCTCTCTTTTCTCTTCTGATCTCACTCTGAGAACATGTTCTCTGCCTTTTCTCTTCTGATCTCTCACTCTGAGAACATGTTCTCTCTATTTTCTCTTCTGATCTCTCACTCTGAGAACACGTTCTCTGCCTTTTCTCTTCTGATCTCTCACTCTGTCGGGTGAGCCGTGCTGAACGGCGAGTGTACCTCCAGAGAGACTCCGGACATCACGTCCAGGGGGTCGATGACATTTCCCAAGGACTTACTCATCTTCCGGCCGTGCTTATCCCTCACCAGAGAGTGAAAGACCACCTGAGAAAGAGAGAGAGAGCTGCTCTGAGAAACATTGAGAAACACTAATGATTTCTTTTGTTTCTTCAAACTGATGTGGCAACGATTGGTTATAATGGATTATACAAGATATCGCAACCATTGCTCAGAAGGGATTATAGAAGTTGTGGCAACCACTGTTTATAAGAACTTATACTAATCATGGAAACTAGTGTTTATGAGGGATTACTGTGGTGGTGACAACCATTATTTATGACGGATCATGGTAGTAGTGGCAACCACTGTTTATAATGAGTTATGGAAGTACAGCAACCATTGTTTATTAGGGATTAAACAAGATATGGCACCGATTGCTTATAAGGGATTGTAAACCATTACTCAGAAAGGATTATAGAAGTTGTGACAACCATTGTTTATGGAGGATTACAGTAGTAGTGGCAACCACTATTTATAATGGATTATAGAAGATATAGCAACCATTGTTTATAAGGGATTATAAAATATGTGGCAACCATTACTCAAAAAGGATTATAAAAGTTGTGGCAACCATTATTTAAGAGGGATTACAGTACTATTGGTAACCATTATTTACAAGGGATTATAGTGGTATTGGCAACGATTGTTTATAATGTATTATAGAAGATACAGCAACTATTGTTTATAAGGGATTATACAAGATATGGCAACCATTGTTTATAAGGTATTATAAAAGTTGTGGCAACAATTGTTTCTGAGGGATTACACTAGTTATGGCAACCATTGTTTATAAAGGATTACTGTAGTAGTGGCAACCACTGTTTATAAGGGTTTATAAAAGAAATGGCAACTATTGTTTATAAAAGCTTAGAGTACTGATGCCATTTATTGTTTATGAGGCATTTCAGTAGTAGTGGCAACCATTGCCTCTGTTATGCACAGACAGGCACATTTGAGGGAACACTGGTTTACTGCACCTGTCTGAAGGGCAGCTGTCCCGTCAACTCAGTTCCCAGCATCACCATACGGGCCACCCAGAAAAAGATGAGGTCACTTCCTGTCTCCAGAATGGTGTTGGGATAAAAGCGCTTCAGATCTTCTGTCTGTAAATCAGGAGGCAGTGTTCTGAAAATCCGACTGCGTTGAACCTGCATGCAGGTGTGAGGCAGACGGGTTCCTACCTGCCGAGGCCATCCCAACATGGCGAACGGGAACAGCGCAGAGGAGAACCACGTGTCCAAGACGTCCGGATCTACAGACAGTTACAGCTTAGTGAAAACTGCAGGACAACTCCAGCCATCAAACCTCTGTGTTCTTCGGCTGTTGAAGCCCATTCAACTCAAGGATCTGCCCGGCACATTTATAAATCTGAGTGTTCTCAGGGTCTGCAGCTGGGTGACCTCAGGGTCTGCTGCTTACCGGATGTGTTCCATTCAGAGTTATCCCAAACTGGGTGGAGTTTCCATGTTCTCCCTGTGTCCACGTGGGTTTCCTCTGGGTTTTTGGGTTTCCTCCCACAGTCCAAAAACATGGATCAAGGGCAATTGGGCAAGGGCAAATTCTCCAAATTGCGATAGATTAGCGCCCTGTCCTGGGTGTATCTGCCCAGTGCCCGAAACTTTCTCCCCTGGATGGGCATGCCCGACCCTAGTAGAGGATAAAGCGGAAGATAATGGATGGATGGATGGAAAGTTAAGTCAGATTAGATAAACCTGCAAATTGGCAAAGACATGGGATGATCCTCTGTTCCTCTTCACAGCTTCCTCTCCATCAACGCACCAATCACACTCTCGCGAGCTGCTTACCGGATGTGTACCATTCAGAGTTAATCCAGAGATCGGGGTGTGTGTTAGATTAACCTGTCTTGCAACCACACTCCTGTCGTGGTTTTAGGTGCTAGATTAAGGGGTGGAGGGTCTAAAATTTAAATGGGATGTGAAGAACCATGATTCCCAAGACAGTCCGTCATATAACATATAATAAACATTTTGGTGGTTTAATACCATATAAGGTATGGTTTGTATGGTGGCTTGGTGGTTAGCATGTTCTCCTCTCAATGCTGGGGATTCCCGGTTCGAATCCCAATCTGGGTGGAGTTTTCATGTTCTCCCCTTGTCCGCGTGGGTTTCCTCCGGGTTCTCCGGTTTCCTCCCATAGTTCAAAAACATGGATCAAGTCAACTGAATTCTCCGAATTGCCCCATATAGAGTGTGTCTGTGTGAGTGAGTGTGTGTCCAGCGATAGATTGCGTTCTGGATGGGCATGGGGAACCCCCCCGCGACCCTAATAGAGGATAAAGTGGAAGATAATGGATGGATGGATGTATGGATGAATGTTTGAATCATACTCACCACGCATCAGGATAACGGAACTGGGGTTCAGTCCAAACTGGGCGGCGGCTCGGTCCCTTGCCTCTGCTTCACTACGGCCCCAAACCCAATGTTCCTTATAAGGAAACCACAGAACAATTACACACAAGGCATTAACACATGAACACAGGCGTCGGTTGCTACGACAACGCGCCGTACCTCTGTTGTGCCGTCTGAATCTGGTAAAGTCACTCGATATGCTGGAATCTGATGTCCCCACCACAGCTGCCTGGAAATGCACCAGTCGCTGCAGGAAGAACAACATGGCACCGTGAGCCACAGCACTGTGAGCCCTTTCTATCTACAATGGGGCAACCTTCCACCAACCTGATGTTTGAGAGCCAGTTCTTCCACGTTTTAGTGTAAAAGTGAGGAATTATCTGCAGCTCCGCGTCTTCCACAGCCTGAAAGGGACAACGGCGGATTCACTCACGATGTTCATCTAATTTTTCATGTAGATGTTCTAATGAACCACCAAACATGTAGCTTTGATTCTGATCAGTGTAAAAATATATTAATGTTGTTCAAGCAGGTAAAAGTGGGCAGCATGGTGGCTTAGTGGTTTAGCATGTTCTCTTCTCAGCGCTGGGGATTCCCGGTTCGAATCCCAATCTGGGTGGAGTTTCCATGTTCTCCCTGTGTCCTCGTGGGTTTCCTCCGGGTTCTCCGGTTTCCTCCCACAGTCCAAAAACATGGATCAATGTCAATTAAGTGCTCCAAATTGCCCCATATAGAGTGTGTGTGTGTGAGTGAGTGAGTGTGTGCCCAGTGATAGATTGGCGTCCTGTCCTGGGTGTATCTGCCCAGTGCCCGAAACGTTCTCCCCTGTATGGGCATGGGGACCCTAATAGAGAATAAAGCGGAAGATTACAGATGGATGTTTAGCAGACACTTTTATCCAAATATAATGGTCAGAACACAGGGTCAGCCATAACCCCTCTACTCTATCTACTCTATCTACCTCTATAATGCGATCTGTGGTGTAAGTGGGGAGCGGGTCTGTGAGAGTCTGGAGAGATAGTGGGATGCATCAGAGGAAAGAAGAATGAAGGTAAGCAGGGGTAAATATTAGGGGTTGAACGGTGGAGTGAACAGTGATGCGGTGCAGGAGTGTCTGGGGAGGATGAGGATTGGACATGATTAGAACTGGAGTAGGTAGGCAGATATAGGGAGGTGGGAGGCAGGATGGAGGTTGTTGGACCAGTTGACTGATGTGGTGAATGAGGACATGCAGGTTGTTGGGGTGATGGAGGAGGAAAATCAAGAAAGGGGTTTTGTCGCCCTCTATTGGACACAGCTGGAAAGGCAGCATTTAAACTGTGAATGAGTGAACGTGCAAACATGCCTTATTGAGTGCTCAGTGAGCCTACTCGCTCATACATACCTGAACCGCCCTTTCCGCCATTTTCTCGCAACGAACAAACCACTGCTTCTTTAACAGAGGTTCCACGATGTCCCCAGAACGGCTGAACCAGAACACAAAATCAGAAGAACAATTTATTTTGATGTAACATGGCTCAGTGGTTAGTACGTTAGCCTCTCATTGCTAGGGATTCCCGGGCTGAATCCCTATCTGGGTGGAGTTTTTATGTTCTCTACGTGTCCATGTGGGTTTCCTCCGGGTTCTCCGGTTTCCTCCCACAGTCCAAAAACATGGATCAAGTGACTTGAGTTCCCCAAATTGCCCCATATGGAGTGTGTCTGTGTGGGTGTGTGTGCCCGGCGATAGAGTGGCGCCCTGTCCTGCGTGTATCTGCCCAGCGCCCGAAACGTTCTCCCCTGGATGGGCATGGGACCCCCCCGCGACCCTTATAGAGGATTAAGCGGAAGATAATGGATGGATGTCTGCACCACGGTGCTATAAGAAAAATACTTAGAATGCAATACGTTAATAATCGGAAAGTTAAGTAGCAGCACTGTGGCTTAGTGGTTTAGCATGTTCTCCTCTCAGCCCTAGGGATTCCCGGTTCGAATCCCAATCTAGGTGGAGTTTCCATGTTCTCTTCGTGTCCCCGTGGGTTTTCTCCAGGTTCTCCGGTTTCCTCCCACAGTCCAAAAACATGGATCAAGGGCAATTGAATTCTCCAAATTACCCCATACAGAGTGTGACTGTGTGAGTGGGTGTGTGCCCAGCAATTGCTTGATTGTATCTGCCCAGCGCCCGAAACGTTCTCCCCTGGATGGGCATGTGCGCCCCCCCCCCCCGCCCCCCACAGCAACCCTAGTAGAGGATGAAGCGGAAGATAATGGATGGATGGATGGAAAGTTAAGTCAGATTAGAAGAACCTGCAAATCGGCAAAGACATGGGATGATCCTGTGTTCCTCTCCACAGCTTCCTTTCCATCAACGCACCAATCACATGCTCGCGAGCTTCAAACCGCTTTACTCCCTGAGTAAAGAAATGTTAAACACAGATATCACATTTCAATATGTAGTACTGCATCCATCATCCATCACCATAAAACTACTCTGGTACCTTCAGCCAGGGACCGCAGAGGGCCGTCATGGTTCCGTCTCCTCCAATGACGGTGAGGTGAGGCAGCGAGTGTCTCTGAGAGAGCTGGAAGTCTGCGTGATCGTGGGCAGGGGTCAGTTTGACAGCTCCTAGGACCCCCAACAGAGATGGTATTGTGACATGGTCATCAGAGTAATCAGTTTTAATTAATTAACAGGTTGACGTAACGACACCTGTTCCCAGCTTCATGTCCACCATGGCGTCGGTGATTACGGGCAGCAAGCGCTCTGTAAACGGGTGTCGGCAGCGCTTCCCATGTACAGACTAATAAGAAAAACAACAAGTCACGTTTGTCAACAAGTCACAAAATGACCCGTAACTGTGTGTCACAACAAAAAATGTCCATCCAAGTCCACTAAATACATTCATACATCCATTATTTTCAGCTTAATACTATACTAGGAGTATATATATATATATACATATATATACATATATATATATATATATATATATATATATATATATATATATATATATATATATATATATATATATAGTATACTATACTATACATGGTGGCTTAGTGGTTGGCATGTGCCCAGTGATAGATTACCCCCTGTCCTGGGTGTATCTGTCCAGCGCCTGAAACGTTCTCACCTGGATGGGCATGGGGAACCCCCCCCCGCGATCTTAATATAGGATTAAGCAGAAGATAATGGATGGATGGAATCTCTGCACAGGTTCCTACCTGGTATCTCGGATCTTCAGGATGCACAGCAATGGCCACGTCGCCCAGCATGGTCTCAGGACGAGTGGTTGCTACGGCAACCTCTCCCTCTTTTAGAAGGAAATACATAGACATTAAATACATAAAGTCATCACAGGTGGGAATATAATTTAAAAAATCAAATGAATAAACCCACGCTCTCCGTCTATTGGATATGCAAATGTGATCATGGTTCCAAACTGGACTTTCTGCTGGTAACCTGGAACTGAGAGCAGGGTCCGACCCGGTATCTGCTTTGAGTCGACCTGCACACAAAGATCAGGTCACAGAGTTTAGCTTTATAAGGGCAAATCCTACCAATCTGTTAAATAAATCTGATTTTGGCACAGGTTCATCATCTATTTCAAGTCTTTTAATTGTTTGGCTTTTAACTGACCTCTCTTTCCTCTGTTGTTTTTTTTTTTAAATATTTAATTTTACTTTATTTTCGATCTTTTCCTTTCTTTTTTCTTTGTTTGTTATCAATACTCTACACTTCTTTTTTCTTCTTATTTTCTTCCTCTCTATCTTACCTGGCTGTACTATTGGGTGGGTTTAATTGTGTTTTATTGTTTTATATTATAGGTAATGGGGGTTAATGTTAGTTATTTGGGGGGGCTAGGTTGGAAGCAGTATTTATTTATTTTTTTTTACAATAAGTTTTTGGGTTTTTTATAAGCGCAGCAGTGTGTATTTGTGTATTTATGTGTGTATAAATCATGTACAGTGTGTATTCATGTTGACTGCTCTTTAATAAAAATAAACAGATTTATATAAAAAAAATAATAACAATAAATCAAATTTGTCTTTGTGCTGTACCTCAATGTCTGAGATGGCAGACTCCAGCGCACAGCTCCAGTTAACCAGACTCTCTGCATGATAGATCAGCCCTGAATCACACATCCGAACAAAAGCCTCCGTCACCGCATTACTGAAACCCTGGAAGAAAAACAGCACCGGCATCCGTCAATAAATAAAATATAAAATGTTCAAATAAAACATGGTATGCTAATATTATGCAGGTTCCCATCCACACGTCATCAATTGGAATATTCATAAATATACATCTCGTACTTGATAGTATATGTCCCAACAGTTTGGGGATGGCCCTGTGAGATTCATAAATTGGGTTTGCAGAAAGCCTTTGACCTCAAGGTGGATGAAAAGTGTCAATCAGCATCCATCAGACTTTATATCGAAATCTAGGCTAACATTAATGAAGAGTCTGGCTAAATTAAACCCGTATTGAAAATTAAATCGGGCTCAGAATCGAGCCTGGAGGAATGCCTCTGGGTCAGTGCTCAGTGTGAAAGTCAGTCTTATCCATTACTGGGTCCATGGTGAAACATGCTCTGCTCCAATCCAGCGATGCGCCCAGTTTTTTCAGCTGATTATAAATCTCGTCTCCTTTTCTGTAAAAGAAACAATTAAATTAAAAGAGTGGATGCTTTATCTCGAAGCACATGCAGAAATAATGAAACCAAATCAAAAGTAGGGGCGGCACGGTGGCTTAGTGGTTAGCACATTCGCCTCTCAGCGCTAGGGATTCCCGGTTCGAATCCCCATCTGGGTGGAGTTTCCATGTTCTCCCCGTGTCTGCGTGGGTTTCCTCCGGGTTCTCCGGTTTCCTCCCACAGTCCAAAAACATGGATCAAGTTAATTGAATTCTCAAAAAATTGGCCCATATAGAGTGTGTCTGTGTGAGTGAGTGTGTGCCCAGCGATGGATTGGCGCCCTGTCCTGGGTCTATCTGCCCAGCGCCCGAGACGTTCTCCCCTGGATGGGCATGGGGAACCCCACCGCGACCCTAATAGAGGATAAGCGGGAGATAATGAATGAATGAATATATACATATATATATATATATATATTCATTCATTCATTATCTTCCGCTTTATCCTATAGCAGGGTCGCGGTGGGGTTCCCCATGCCCATATATTTACACTGTATATATATGAGCTGATCCTATAACAGTGTTCATTGTTTTATGTAATATTAGAGATGATGAAATGAGGTGTTCCTGATTACAACACATCCTCCAGCTGATTTAGATTTCGTACTCAACGTCTGCTGCATCATCTCCTTAATCTTTAATTAAAATTGATTAATCAGTCTTAATCTTCATCCGCTCCAGTAATTGTGGACGCCGTTACATACTATGTGGATAAACACGATGGCTGTATGTTCTAGGTGTCAGTATACCTTCCCTATAAAGTGTAGAAATGAACCTGCAGACTAGAACTCACTCTGTTTTCCATTTCCAGACCTCCTGAAGAAATTCCTCTCTGCTGTAGTCCCGTCTGTGCTTCCCATGATCTCGTAACAACTTCCTTTCAACCACAGACTATTAAAAACAGACGATGCTTCAGACCAAGGCATGTACGTGTTTAGATAACATTCTGAACATACAGTGTGGCTTTTTTAACCATGCAGAACTACATAACAGCGCCTGTATGCAAATTATAACTAATAAAAGTTATGTATTATAACATGTCAGAGATGAAATGCTACATGTCTAGTCTGATAAGTGAGGGGCCGAATCGGGGGGGAATACCTGTGTTGCAATGCCAGCATGATCACAGCCCGGTACCCACAGCACCTTGTAGCCCTGCATACGTCGCCTGAGCAAACACAACATCGCTGTAGTAAAATGTTCTATGGATTCACAGTGTGCTGATGTTGTGATTGTTTAATAAATACAGGTTTAGGTGGTGGATAAGTAAACAAGGCAATAACACAGTAGTAACACACCAGCGAGCCAACGCATCCTGTATTGCCACAGTGAGAGCGTGTCCAAGGTGCAGTGAGCCGGTCACATTCGGAGGCGGGATGCAAAGGGAGAAATACTTATTGACGGCATAAGGCACCTCCACCTGTAGAGAATATGTTTTATGCATTTAATACACAAACCAATAATCAATGCTCATGATTTTATATATACATATGTGTGTATGTATATATATATCATAAGCATCAATTATTCTACATACATATATACACATACATATATTTATATATACACATACATATATTTATATATACACATACATATATTTATGACATCTGTACTGAGTCGTCTTACATGCTTCTCAGGACTAAAGAATTTCTGCTTCTCCCACCATGAATACCAACAGGACTCTACATATTCAGGACTGTAGGACTGAGGAAGAGGAAGACTGGTGTCTATCAAAAATCAAAACAAGAACTAGATGTATGCTTGTGGTATCCAAAATTAAAGTTGACAATAGTGTCTAAAATATATATTTGCACACACACGTGTATATATCAGTACCTTTTTTGTCTCCTGGTGCAACAGCAGCAGGGTATTGTATCTTTTCCATGTCAGACCATTTCAGCACACCATCTCCAGCCTCCTGTGAAAGTGTCAGACAGATTTTATAACGCAGAGCGTGTTTCAGCACAAACACAGTGTGCAGAGCCGGAGCAGCCAGTTCCTTTTTAACACATGTGGAATGTGGAAGACTTCAGTCATCCTGGCAACAAGCTCTTCACTCTGTTGCCATCAGGACGGCGTTTTCGTGTCCTGAAGGCACACACAGAGAGGATGAGGAGGAGTTTCATCCCAATGGCGATTCGGACCCTGAACCAGGACTACATGGACACAATCCCACCCAAAACACCTTCATAACTCTGACATCTATGTAACTCTACATCTATGAAAGGGGCTATAATGGGGGGGGGGGGGGGTATAAAGGTGAGTGATGTGCAGGTGACCTACACTGCTGAACACAGCTGTTTCTCTTCTCTTTTTCCGTTTGGCCTTTTCTGAGTGGGACCTACGAGACTGTAGGGGCTGTGATGAGGAAGATGAGGAGGAGGAGGAGGAGGAGGAGGTTGCAGAACACAGCCTGCGTCTCCATATACAGCACACTCCTCCTGGTCGCAGATATCTGCAGCAGTGTGGCTTCCACATCCTAAAAATAAAGATCTTTTATGCATCGTGTTTAATTTTTATGTTTAATGTTTAATGAGGCAATTTAGTGAGTAAATCCGCCGCCGTACCTTCGCTGTGCTGATGTTTTCAGGGCGCTGACATGTTGGGAGGCGTGAGCTTCTGATGCTACATTCAAGAGCGCCGTCAAAATGAAAATCTCACTGCTTTCGAACACACATCTCAAAAGGCGTCGTATAACATATATTACATATATAACACAGCTGAATGCCCCAATGCACTGTCTAACATTTTAAACTCACTTTAAACGCGTTTTTCACCTTTTAAATGGTTATAGTACTTCGTCATGTTAATTAAACGACGCCAGAAGTTGGAGAGCATTTGAAGGAATCGTGTTCGACCTATGAGACGTTCTGACAAAACAATTAAAAAAAAAAAAAAACACTGATTTTAATGGAGTTCAACGCTGTAATGTGTTTTAGATTTTATTTTAGCAAATTAAACAACACATACAGTCAGAATTTTAGTTTTAAACAAAAATCGTATAAACACTTGTATGCCGTCAATACCAAAGAGAGTCGATTCTTTTCCTCTTACGGCAACGAATGCTGGCGATTTGGAGTCGACTCTTAACTGAAAAATCGATTTATTTATTAAAGTAATTAATTATTTTAGGTTTATTACATCACTGTGTAATAAAATGACTTCTTCTGCAACAGTATATCGAAATAAAATGTAAAATAATTCGTGTAACAATCGTATTTCCTTTATCTGTTCCAAACAGGACTCATAAATAACATAAACATATTACAAATATCACATTTATTTTATATACGTGGTGGATGTACATTAAATTGTATTGGATTTTTTTTAAATAAGCAACTATATCGAGTGGACCAGCGGAGTTTATTTAATTATCTATTATTAATATCTAATATTTGATCGCGTTTGTTCGAAATCGAATCTTTCCATTGAACCGATACTCCGCTTTTCGACTCCGAACTTTCAAGCCTCGAACGCAATGTTGGCTACGTTCAAAATCCTTTGTCGCGCACTTCGTTGTTCGTTGACGCTTCGTTGTGGACTTTTTAGAACACTATCAAGTGCCCTAGCATGCCGATTGAGACGCCACCCGGGAGGGGTCCGTCGGCGAAGCGTTTCCCCCGAACAGCGGTCAGAGTGGAGACGCGACTGCAGCCGTGTCGGCCGTACGCTTTTATTTTCCTTATTTATTACTTTTAGAATTAATTAACGGAATTGAGATCAAATCAGGCGGCGGGCAGGACGTCGGCTTGGCTGCGGGGAGCGTGAACGTTGCATTGAGCGTTAGTTAGCTTAGCGCGGAGGGCGTGTTGTCATGGCTGAGGTAACAGCGGGTCCGTCCAGCGAAACCATAACCGAGACCGTGCAGACCGGGACGCCCCCTCCGCCTCAGCAGGTGGGTACTACCTCTTCCTCATCCTTCTCATCCTCATCCTCATCTTAAATAAAATCACTACCGCCGATTTGATCACACTCTGGATTCGGCAGACAACAAGTCTGGATTCGGTCCAAAGGTTGATAATTAACGAGCGAACATCGAGATACTACATTAGAACCTTCAGTATCCGCATCAGAAACTCACCTTTATCATTCATTTATTATCTTCGGGGGAGGGGGGGTTCCCATGTTCACGTCCACGTCCACGTCCATGTCCATGTCCATCCAGGGAAGAAGTTATCGGGTGCTGGGCAGAGAGAGCCAGGGCAGGGAACACACACACACACACACACACTACATAGGGGCAATTTTGGGCAGCCATTTACCTTGAATTCATGTTTTTGGAACGTGGGGGTAACATGGAGGGGGGTTCCTTATGTCCATCCAGTAAGAAGTTATCGGGTGCTGGGCAGATAGAGCCAGGGCAGGACACACACACTGCATAGGGGCAATTTTGAGCAGCCATTTAGCTTGAATTCATGTTTTTGGAAAGTAGAAGTAACCTGCGGGGGGTTCCTTACGTCCATCCAGTAAGAAGTTATCAGGTGCTGGCCTGATACAGCCAGGAAACGCTATGTAGGGGCAATTTGGAGAAGCCATTCATCCAAGTTTTTGGACTGTGGGAGTAACGGGGGGGGGGGGTGTTCCTCATGTCCATCCAGGGAAGAAGTTATTGGGCGCTGGGCAGATAAAGCCAGGATAGGACACACACACTATGTAGGGGCAATTTGGATAAATCATTCACCTTTAATCCACGTTTTTGGACTGTGGGAGTAACGGGGGGTTCCTTATGTCCATCCAGGGAAGAAGTTATCGGGCGCTGGGCAGGACGGACACACACACCCACAATATATGGGGGCAAATTTGAGCAGCCATTCACCTTGAATCCATGTTTTTGGAACGTGGGAGTAACCTGGGGGGTCCTTATGTCCATCCAGGAAAGAAGTAATCAGGACAGGACATTCATGCTATGTAGGGGCAATTTTGAGAAGCCATTCACCTTTAATCCATGTTTTTGGACTGTGGGAGTAAGGGGGGGGGTTCAATGTCAATCCAGAGGAGAACTTGAGGAAGAGAACGCTGGGCAGATACAGCCACGACAGGAAACACACTATATAGGGGCAATTTTGAGCAGCCATTCGTCTTGAATTCATGTTTTTGGATTGTGGGAAGAAACAGGAGAACCCGGAGGTTTCTATCTACCTCTCAGCACTGAGGATCCAGGTTTGAATCCCAATCTGGGTGGAGTTTCCTCCGGCTTCTCCGGTTTCCTCCCAAAGTCCAAACACATGGATCAAGGTCAATGGAATTCTCCAAATTGCCCCATATAGAGTGTGTGTGTCTGTGAGTGAGTGTGTGCCCAGTGATAGATTGGAGCCCTGTTCTGGGTGTATCTGCCCAGTGCCCGAAATATTCTACCCTGGATGGGCATGGGGACACCTCCCCCCCCACGACCCTAGTAGAGGATAAAGCGGAAGATAATGGATGGATGGATGTTCTGAGTGGTGTGATCCAGTTGGGATGGTTCTGGTTCTAAACTGTGATTGGCTGAGCTCTGTGTGTTACATACAGGAGGGCAGAAGCCTGACCATCAAACTCCGTAAAAGAAAAACCGACAAGAAGGTGGAGTGGTCCAGTGACACAGTGGATAACGAGCACTTGGGTCGGAGATCCTCGAAGTGTGAGTACGATGCGCCTCGTTTCTCGGTTCCAACACCTGGAGAACAAATCAGTGTAGAGGTTCATGTCCAGGCTAGAACGATTCTCACCTGTTCCCCACCCCCTCGGCAGGTTGTTGCATTTACGAGAAGCCCCGGCAGTTCGGCGAGTCCTCCACGGAGAGCGAGGGCGACGACGACGAAGGCTGCGGCAGTGCCCACTGCATCCTTGGCCACGGCCGAACCCACCCACAGAGAGAAACCGGAGGGACCACAGCACCGCCTAGCTCCGGCGGTACCCACCCTCACTAATCAGTGGGAGTGGGAGATGGGGGGGGGGGGGCATTTAATCTCATGGAACAGATTGAAGGGGCAGAGCGATCGTCTGCACATTTTTCCATTCAGCTACACACATTAAATTAGTCACTGCGTCATCGCTGCGTTTTATTCTCTGGTCTGATAAATGTGGAGGCTTGCGTGCAGCGGCATCATCCACCTGAATGCTGTAAAGTCTATGGGATGTAAATAGGACACAGGAACCAGATTTCACTCTCTTTTTTTTGTAAATCCTTGTGTATTTATTTTGTCTCGATTATTAATATCAGGTTTCATTTTTTGGGCTTCTTTTTTCTGCAGCAATTATACTTCTATAGAAATATCAGATCTGATCAGAAGAATCCAAATCTGATCAATACGGTGAATCTGAGCGCGTTATTAAACAAAGCTTCGTTATTCTTGCCCTTATCTGATTTGTATCTCATTCGAGGAACGAGAGTCGTGGTGGACCGCCGTCATCGCGTCATTGTTTTTAATTCTACTGATTCTTTTCGACAATCAGACGAGCGAAGCTAATAACAGGTGAACGTGCATGTACATACAGGTCGAACGCTTCCGGAGAACAATAGGACTTAGATCGACATCATTTTGGTATTAAAGTTGACTGTGAGGTATTAGAACTGTCTGTTTGAAGGTTGAACGGGAGACGTGGCTGCTGCAGGGGCACTGTTGTGATTTGCTAGTGATGTCAGCATGTTCAGTCAAATAAATAATTTGTTACAGTATCCCCCCCCCCCCTCCCGAGTTCTGATTTCATCAGCTGGGTGTCTGTCGCTCGCATCATCTCTGCAAAAACACAAGAGGGAGCAGAACAAACAGGGGATGCCAACAATCCAATGCTTTTTCTTTATCATACAACTTCGGTGTGAAGATCCCAGTCCAGAAATCAACCTGTCTGCTGCCAACAATCATGTCAAAATTCAAATCAACAATCAGGTCAAGTTCAAAATTCTGACCCCATTCTGACGGTTGTCATAAACATGAAGCGTACAAAGCAACCAGGCTGTAAAGGATTTTTACTATTGTGCATTTCAATTTATTAAAAGCTCACTGTAACCAACATCGCAACAAAAAGCTCTTTTTAAATCTCAACGTTTGATTGAATTCTCGCCACCAATCATGCAAGATGTACAGGCATGTGCACGGAAAAGAGTCTGGTGGACGACAAGTCCATCCTGAACTCGATGCCATGCGGCTCTACAATTCCTGGACATTAACATGACATGGTTATTCTAATTCGTGTCATGGGGGAGTTGACAACCATCCCCCGTCACACCGCTAACCTGGATCTGCACTGTAACCGCCTGAACATGCACAAAAATGACCCCACCTGTCCACCTCAGAACCCAAACCGATGACGTAATTACAACAAAAAAAGGGAACTTTGTTGCTATTGCGAGATAGAACAACCATTAAGCAATGCTTTATAACAGGACAGTCCAGCAATCCGAATGTTTTCCGGCCAATACGGAGTGTGACGACGATAAAGCAGGACTTTAATATGAAGCACATAGTGTTTCAAATGACAAATCAATTACAACAAATATGAAGGGTAAATAAATACAACTAGATATAACATGCACCACTGGCAGGACATTTTAGGCATCAGAACCAAAAGTCTGTGTTCTCTTATGGTTGTTGGGGAGTTATTTGTGTTTGGTTTCTTGACCCGGAGGTGTTTGAAGGATTCAGGCAGCACTGCTGTGTCTGATCGACTCATAAAAACCCAACACAGTAATACACCACCTTCATCAGCTTAGTGTCACTAGCCTACGATGTAGTGATCCTGATCACACAACAAAGTATGCAGAGAAACAGATGGACTACAGTCTGATTGTAGAACTACAAAGTCCAAGTGCAACTGAGTAAAAAGTCAACCTAATAGACTGGCCTGTGGAGTATTTTGCACTAAATAATTAATGGGAAATGATGTCTATATAATAAGCCTGTTTAACAGTATCGGTATTATGGTACCGCAATATTAAAATTTCGTTCTTAGGCAAGACACAATTCTCCAAGATGCCAAAAATGTCTTTATGAAAGCCCCTTCTGATCACAGCAGAAACGCCCGTCCCCGACACCTGAACACTGATAATATGATAAACATCCTACTAAAAACAAAATCACCAGCACAAATAAAATTCATTCCTTTCCCACTGTGTAAAAAAAAGTTCAACTGGTCTAGTGGCTCTATTTGTTCCCGAGTACCCCATTTAAATAGTCTATGTGCAAAATACACTTAAAACACACACTGAATTATGAATCAAAGGTCTAAGTTTTAAGGCTGGTGCATATCCCAGCATCCCCACCCTGGAGTAACATGGAAATCTCTGCATGTCGGTTCAGGCAGAATCCAATGGAAATGGTTCAAGTGGCAAATGTCACTATGACACTGGGTCTCTCTCTCTCTCTCATATGTTAAAAGGTGCCGCCACGCTCTCATTTGCAACTTCCCACGACGAGACATGAGTAATCAAATGCAGGAGAATTGTTCATCCTCAGGCTCAATGCACGTCTTTCTATGTGCATCACATAGAAATTCACTAAAACAACAATATCGAGTTGATATTTTATAGCAGATGGGTGAAGGGCTTAGGCTTAAGTTTTGCTGGTCAGCATCATGTCTTGATGCAGATTGACTGTCGTGCAGTGGAAACAGCAGGGCCTGTAAAGACAGATGGGGTGTTGATGTCAGCGGGTGGAAAGATATTAAAATATACTTTTTTTTAATACTTTTATCCATTAACAGGGTTAATCACAACATCCCTGAAGAAATGAGGGTTAAGGGCCTTGCTTAAGGACCCACATTGGTAACAGTGGACCTTTGAACCCCCAACCTTCAGATTGATAGCCCAACGCCCTAACCAGTGAACTACCGTGCCCTCTATACTATACACTATATAATATACAAAAATATTGAAACACTTTTAACCAGCGATTTAAGTCCATTGCCACAGTGTGTCACCTCTGACCTGTGGTTTGAACCATGCTGGGACAGGATATGGCCTTCCCCAAACTGTTCCCACAGAGTTGGAGGCGTACACTTGTCCATGTGTTTGCATTCGGAGAATTTGGTGTAAAAGAACCCACACAGAGGGTTTAAATAAATTAAAATAGAGAGTCTGTGAGTTTATTATTTTTGGGAAGACGCATGTGTGTGTGCATGTGCGAAGGGGTTGGGGGGGATACTGACCTACCCAAAAATGGCTCCTTCACAATTATTTATTTCTTTGCACTGCTGGTTTCATCACATCGCCACTCGTCCTCCATCTCTTCCTCGTTGTCCGCTTCCTCGTTTCCATCCTCCACCTCGTCCCCGGTTCCGACAGCCGGGCGCTGGCGCACGCTGACGGAGATGACCAGCGCCTGCACGATGCCGTACAGCAGGGCGAACTGCGGTAGGTACTCTTGAACCAACCAGAGCAGCCCGGCCATGCCGACGGAGGACACGAAGAACATGGCCATGCCGTGGAGCCAGAGCTTTAGCGAGCCCTGCACGCCCAGTACGTCCAGCACGAACCGGGCCGGGGGCGAGACAGTCCAGAGGAATCCCACTACGAACAGGTCGAAGAGGTGGCGAAGGAAGTTGAAGCAGATCTCATAGTGTTCCGGCAGGATCTCCCCCGACCACGAGCGGACGAAGAAGCGGAACGTGGATGTCCGGGACAGCGGCGTCGGGGACGGGGGAGGAGTTCCATAATCAGAAAGATCGCAGTCTTTACTCTCGGTTTCCGGCACGTTCCTCTGTCTGAGTCCGGCGGCACCTCCAGACCAGGGCCAGACGCTGAAGCCTGATGGGAGCATGTGCCGCCACCATCGCAGGGGACTTTCGGGTGGAGGCGCTGTCGCACCCATTTCTGCCTTTAAAACTTCTATTTCCAAGGGCTTGGGAATGTCCTCCTGCGCTTCCCAGAATTCCTCGGGCATCTTGGGCTCACTCTGGCCTCTCCATCCCCCCCACATGAAGGCGGTCAACCCTCCCAGGCCCCATCTGGTTCCCTGTTTTTTCAGCTGGGGCTCTGGTGCTGTTACAGGGGGGGGCTCAGATTTGGGTTTGCTACCCCAGGGACTTATGGATGACCAAACTCGTCCTAAAACAGCCGACATGATTATTCGCGGGTTCGAATCTCCACTACTTAATAAATAAAAAACATCTGGACTTTATCCAGATGTTCGGTGGGGTGATATAACTTTGCTTAAATATTCCTATATATAATTAAAACCCCTTTTAAAGTGAAGCACAGTGCGTTTCTGTCACACCTGAACCTGTCGGCAGAACAAGTTGAGCTGAAGTAATTTATGACACACCCATTAAAACAAAGCAAACTAAACCTTTCTGCTTGCCTATTTTTAAGTTTAATCACTAAAATCGTCGATTAAAACTTAAATTTACCGACAAGTTGATTCTAAAGCCGTATATTTGAATTTTAATCCTGAGGCGCCGAGACTAACCAACTATTACTGCGTCCGGTCGTTAGCTTGCAAGCTAACGTTAGCTTCTTGTAATTATTTACCAACTAAATAAATATCACGTCGATTTTTCACTCGAAATGTCATCGAAATGAAGTCATTGTTGAGGAAAAGGTGTTGTTTTGTTGGCTGGCTGCCTACCTACATGATGAAGCCGACAGCCCGAAGTGCTGCCCGGACAAACAGCACAAAGCTGGAGCTGCGTGTGAAAGCACGGGGTTGCCAGACCCACCGTTTATCAGCGACCATAAACAACAATAAACGAAATGGGATTTAAACATATAACGAATATATCCTTTCCATCCATTATCTTCCGCTTTATCCTCTACTAGGGTCGTGGTGAGATTCCCCATGCCCATCCAGGGGAGAACGTTTCGGGCGATGGGCAGATACACCCAGGACAGGGGGCCTATCCATCGCTGGGCACACACTCACTCACACAGACACACTCTATATGGGGCAATTTGGAGGATTCAATTGACATTGATCCATATTTCTGGATTGTGGGAAGGAACTGGGGAACCCGGAGGACACCCACGTGGACATGGGGGAGAACATGGAAACTCCACCCAGATTGGGATTCGAACCGGGAATCCCTAGCACTGAGAGGAGAACATGCTAAACACTAAGTTGTGCCGCCTGAAGATTTCCTTTATTACTACGAATTCAGATACGTTTGGTATATTTTATATTGTTTTAAATAGATTTTTACAACTGTTGGGGTTGTGATGTCAATGAAGCCCAACAGTCAAAGAAAAGACAATCTGTCAGTGAAAGTTATAGTGGTTGCTGAAGTAAAACATTCATTCATTCATTCATTATCTTCCGCTTTATCCTCTATTAGGGTTGCGGGGGGGTTCCCCATGCCCATCCAGGGGAGAACGTTTCGGGCGCTGCGCAGATACACCCACGACAGGGAGCCAACCTATCGCTGGGCACACACTCACTCACACAGACACGCACGCATACACACTCTATATGGGGCAATTTGAAGAACTCAAATGACTTGTTCCATGTTTTTGGACTGTTTGAGGAAACAGAGGAAACCGGAGGAAACCCACGCAGACACAGGGAGAACATGGAAACTCCACCCAGATGGGGATTCGAACCAGGAATCCCTAGTGCTGAGAGGAGAACATGCTAACCACTAAGCCACCGTGCCACCCAAAGTAAAACATGTTGATGAATAAAAATAAATGCTTCAAAGTTTGAGATAGGACGTTCTACACGCACCTAAACACTATATCGAGAAATGTATGAGGAAACCTACAGATTTCATCAGATTTGTGCTAAAACGAATGAGGGTCACATTAAATTGTTTATTCAATTTCATTAAATGTAATGTTTTTTCACATTAAACTTAATATCTTCAATGAGCTTGCTGAAACACTAACAGAGCTTTACTGTAGTCCCACATCATGGGAAGCTTACATAATTGTGTTGAAATAATGTTCATACATTGGATTTCAACATGAATTAGTCAGCTTTACATTAGTTTGAACTCATGAGAATGCCAGTTAGCCATGTCTTAGTGCGGTATAAATAATTCTATTTAAAAGTGCAGCAAGTTAGCAAAATCTGAATTCATTCGACCAGATTTAATAACACAAAACTCACAACTCTAAAAGTAGTTAACTAAAAACCAAGAACTTAAAGTTATCAGAGCATGCCACATTCGGTCATTTAGCAGACACTTTTATCCAAAGCAACTTTCAAGGTGAGCACAGGGTTAATCACAACATCCCTGGAGCAATGAGGGTTAAGGGTCTTGCTCAAGGACCCACATTGGAAACTTCAGTGGACCTGGGATTTGAAAGACATTAAAAGTCAATCAGTTCTGTGAAAATGATTTAACTCAACCACATAAAAACCCATTACAGAAATCACACATGCATATTACTGTCCGCTCAAAAGAAGCGAGCTCATCGGATATTGCGATGCATGAGGTTATAATCACTTCAGACCATAACCTTCTGATCCAGTCTTACTGATTAACCTTGTTTATTTTATTGACCATAAAACAACTTTACTTGCATAAGGTTCTATTTCATTATCCCTGTTGCATTAAACACAATAATGCTGCCAACAGGTCAGACAAATGTTTTTATTAACCAAACATAGCAAGTTAGTCTAAAAGTTCAATTAAAATTCATGTAATTACACAATCTCAAAACAGTTTTAACACAAGTTGTCTCCACTCCATCGGGTTTGCACAGTTCTGCTCATCAATCACGAAGAGGCTGCGAACAGGATGCGGAACAGCAACCTATCGAACACAAGTCAGCATCAGCACCTGAGAAAGTCATTATAAAGTACTAAAGAACACAGCAGGGTTTCAGTGCGCTGCGAGCAAACTTCATTCTAGTTCAGCTGAACCGATATAGCAACTCATCATTAACACCCTCATTAGGATCAACAGACAAAAGTCCAGCTCACCCGAAACACCGTCGTCGTCATCATGGCAACCTCAGACTCCAACTGGCAAACCTGCAGAAGAGACGGCACTGTAACATCTTCAGTTTAAATGAATAACCCACACAGAGTGGTGAAGCGCTCAGTATGTAGTCAATGGCATCATCAACTCAGAGACTCTAGTCTGAAAAATCATCATTACACAGAGGAACGCAGAGCAACGTTCTCTGAAAACTAACCCGTCAGGACACAAAGTCTCTGTATGAGGCAGGAACCACCAACCACTGAGTCCTCAAATTCCATCTAGGAAGACAGATTAGAGTTAAGATAAGTATCAAATTAAAGCAACACCAAAACTGACAAATCTGGGTTTCTGATCTACAGGAGATAAGTCTAGACACTGGAGATTAGGATCCCAAAGAACATTCCCATAGCTACAGTGCAGCCCAGTTCCAGATCTGATGCATGGTCACCATGGTATCTAAAACCAATGAGACAACACTGCACCAAAGAAAGGTGAACGGCAGCAGGATTCATCTCTAATTCAACACTAATGCAGATTAGATCATGGTACCATGTGGATTAGACAGAACATACACCAGCTGGTAAATATCCCCAATGTGGCTAAAGGTTCTGCATTGAGAAACATGTTAACTTTAAATGCCACTACTGCCACCTACACTAGTAACTCACTTTAGGTAAAACAAAATGAAGATAAACCACATTTGCATATTTCATTTGGTTCATCAATGTGGTTACCCATTATGACATCATGCAGAGACGTCATGGAGATCTTTTGTTGCGAGGGCCATCAGGCTCTATAATGCAACAGTTTTGGGCCAGAAAAACATAAAAGGACATTTAAAAACAGGCTATTGTATTTTGCACAGTACCACTTGGGTCTCCAACCATACTGGACACTTGATTTTTGCTATTACACAATTGACACTTTATAACATCAATTATCTTCCACTTTATCCTCTATTGGGGTCGGGGGGGAGAGTTTCCCCATGCCCATCCAGGGGAGAACTTTTCAGGTGCTGGGCAGATACACCCAGGACTGGACACACTCACACTATATGGGGCAATTTGGAGAACTCAATTCTCCAAAACGAACATGGGGAGAACATGGAAAGACCACCCAGATTGGGATTTGAACCAGGAATCCCTAGCACTGAGATGAGAACATGCTAAACCACTAAGCCACCGCACCTTATAACAGTAAAATGTATATATATATATATATATATATATATATATTTTTTTTTTCTTTTTAAAACACTCATCCCCTCTATTAAATACTATTTTTTTATTCTACTGTTACTGGTTGCAAAAGTTCCTTCGTGATAAGTATTCTATCTATGCAGGAGTCAATTCGATGCTGCATGCCCCCTCACGTCCGCGTGGGTTCCTCCAGTTTCCTCCCACAGTCCAAAAACTTGGATCAAGTCAATTGAGTTTTCCAAGTTGCCCCATATAGAGTGTGTAAGTGCCCAGCGATAGATGATGCTGCATGTCCCCTGACCTCATTGACCTGAAACAGAGGTGCAGCATGCACACCCCATCCAAAAACTTACTTTACTTCAAATCCAGGTTTAATTTTATTCGAACTTAGTACAGGACAAACATTTTTGCACCACCCAGCCCATTTTTTAGGAGATTACTACAACTCACCACGGTGGTCAGCCATCATGCAGCTCCTCCACCAGTTCATCCATTAAGGCCTGTAAAAAAACGCAGATTACCATCCGGCCCTTTAGCGCAAGCACGTGTTTGGCGATCGCGCACGTGTTCAGTTAAATGTAAACATCTCCACGTTACAATCAGAGACTCTAGTCTGAGGAATCGTCATAACACGCTCTCCAAAAACCAACTAACGTTACTAAATTCGACTCACCTTCACCTCCATCAGCGGGGAACCCGGACCCCACCGCCAGTCAGGGTTCGAGTCGCTCCCGCGAGTCAGTTCAAGCTCACGGACTTGTATTTTACTTAATAACCCGCGAACACACGTCAGCATGGTGACCTCAGTGTGTAAATAAACGCTTTAGTTTAAAAATAAAACGTTTCTTAAAACTGAAAATTTGCATAGAAACTCTGAGCAACGCGACGGTGAAAGAACAAGCGAGGGCTCCAACGCCAGCTTTTATAAGCCGGGGCCTTTTCTGTACAGAGGCGCCACTGAAACGCGCCTGCGTTAAATAAAACATTCAAATATTTATTATAAAAATAGAATGTAATATTTATTATAAAAAATAAGCGATCATGTATAAAATATAAAATAAAATAATGACACTAAATTTTAGATATGATATACATTAATATAAGCGCCGACAAAATCCGCTATCTTCTTACGATCACGCCGATTTTTGTAACTGTTAAATTGTGTGCCTCCAGAGGGCGCTGTATCACTCACCGACCACTTTAACAGCGATATTATTCATTCATTCATTATCTCCCGCTTCATCCTCTACTAGGGTCGCGGTGGGGTTCCCCATGCCCATCCAGGGGAGAACGTCTCGGGCGCTGGGCAGATACACCCAGGACAAGGCGCCAATCCATTGCTGGGCACACACTCACTCACACACACACACTCTATATGGGGCAATTTTGAGAATTCAGTTGACTTCATCCATGTTTTTGGACTGTGGGAGGAAACCAGTGAACCCAGAGGAAACCCACACAGACACGGGGAGAACACGGAAACTCCATCCAGATTGGTATTTGAAGCGGGAATCCCTAGAGCTGAGAGAACTACGCTAACCACTAAGCCACCATGCCACCACACACATTATATATTTATATATATATATATATATATATATATATATATATATATATATATATATATATATATATATATATATATATATATAGTCATGGCCAAAAGTTTTGAGAATGACACAAATATTATATTTTCACATGATCTGTGTTTGTCAGATGTTTTTATCACATACAGAAATATAATTGCAATCATATTATGAGTAACAAAAGCTTTTATTGACAGTTAGAATGAGTTAATGCAGCAAGTCAATATTTGCAGTGTTGACCCTTCTTCTTCAGTACCTCTGCAATTCTCCGTGGCATGCACTCAATCAACTTCTGGACCAAATGCTGACTGATCAATCAATGCATTTTGCATTTTGTCAGAATGTGTAGGTTTTTGTTTGTCCACCCGTCTCTTGATGATTGACCAAAAGTTCTCAATGGGATTAAGATCTGGGGAGTTTCCAGGCCATGGATCCAAAATCTCTATGTTTTGTTCCCTGAGCCATGTAGTTATTACCTTTGCTTTATGGCAAGGTGCTCCATCATGCTGGAAAAGGCATTGTTGATCACCAAACTGCTCTTGGATGGTTGGGGGAAGTTGCTCTCGGAGGACATTCTGGTACCATTCTTTAATCATGGCTGTGTTTTTAGGTAAGACTGTGAGAGAGCCGATTCGGTGAATGGTTTCAGGATGCTTTACAGTTGGCATGAGACAAGACTGGTGGTAGCGCTCACCTCGTCTTCTCCGAATAAGCTGTTTTCCAGATGTCCCAAACAATCGGAAAGGGAATTCATTAGAGAAAATGACTTTAGCCCAGTCCTCAGCAGTCCACTTCCTGTACCTTTTGCAGAATATCAGTCTGTCCTTGATGTTTTTTCTGGAGAGAAGTGGCTTCTTTGCTGCCCTCCTTGAGACCAGGCCTTGCTCTAAGAGTCTCCGCCCCCCCCCCCCCCCCCCCCCCCCCCCCCCCCCCCCCCCCCCCCCCCCCCCCCCCCCCCCCCCCCCCCCCCCCCCCCCCCCCCCCCCCCCCCCCCCCCCCCAGACGAAGCGGAACGACAAGACGCTGAATCCAAATCCAGCCTTGCTCCCTTTGTAGGCGCACTATGCCGCCTTAACAACAATAGCATCCGCTTCGCCTCTAAGGGACTCTTTATGGAATACTTCTGTTTTAAGATTCGACCTTGCCATTTTTCTGATTTCAGGCAGGTTTGGGGGTTTTAATGCTTTTTAACCACCGCTCGCTTGTTGGCGTTTGTTTATTTTTTAGATAATAAAATAATAAATACATTTTTAAAATTATAATATAATATAATCTTTTTTTTAAGATACCAAAAACACATCTTGTAATCTTATTAAAGATAATCCCGTTAGCGGGGCGTTATTCCGTTCGGACTCATGTTTCCAGTTAAATGATGTAGCAGCAGGAGCAGGGACGTGTTTGTGTGAGAGGGATTTTTAATCACTGATGAATAAAGGGTAATTAAGGGGTAATAAGGGTGGATGTCAGGTTGTCCGTGTGTAGCAGGGCGTAGCGTTCTTTCCTTCATCGCTGACCGCTGGACGATCCGTCATGGACTTTCCCTTCGACCTGAACCCGCTGCTCCCTGAGCGGATCTCAGTGCTGGACCAGAATCTGTGTGCTGCTCGAAACCCGCACAGGAGGTAAGACCTCCATCCAAACATCTAACCACAAGCTGCTCTACCTCCATATGATCAGTTTAATCGGTCAGCTGTTTGCTTCATCCATCCATCCAGTATCTTCAGCTTTATCCTCTACTAGGGTCACGGGTCCTCATGCCCATCCAGGGGAGAACGTCTTGGGCGCTGGGCAGATACACCCAGGACAGGGCGTCACACACACACACTCTATAGAGGGCAATTTGGAGAATTCAATTGACCTTGATCCATGTTTTGGGACTGTGGGAGCAAACCGGAGAACCCGGAGGAAACCCACACGGACACGGGGAGAACATGGAAACTCCACCCAGACTGGGATTTGAACCGGGAATCCCTAGGGCTGAGAGGAGAACATGCTAACCACTAAGCCACCATGCCACCTATTAGGGATTATCCATCCATCTATCCATACATTATCTTCCGCTTTATCCTCTACTAGGGACGCGGGGGGTTCCCCATGCCGTCTCGGGCGCTGTGCAGATACACCCAGGACAGGGGGGCAATCTATGACTGGGCACACACTCACTCACACACACACAAACACACTCTATATGGGGCAATTTGGAGAATTCAATTGACCTTGATCCATGTTTTTTGACTGTGGGAGGAAACTCCACCCAGATTGGGATTTAAACCGGGAAGCCCTAGAGCTGAGAGGAGAACATGCTAACCACTAGGCCACCGTGCCGCCTATTAAGGATTATAGTAATTGCAAATGTTCTTTATAAAAAGTTGTGGCCAAAGTTTTTGAGAGATTATGGAAGTTGAGGCAACCCTCGAGCATGAGGGATTATAGTAATTGAGGGATTATAATAGTTGTGGCAACCGTCATTTCTATTGAGCCTAGACCAATGCAAGTAACATAATACAAGCATATGACTTGTTAGGTGCTTTATATAATAATTGTATTTAAACTGATATATTATATATATTAGTATATATTACACTATACTATTTGGTTTATATTCATGTATTTCAGATCAGACGCACAGAATCAGACGGCCAAAGTGATCGATGAGCTGGGAAAAGCTTCAGCCAAAGTAATTCCTCATTTTGGAACAACTTACATCTATTTTTATTGTCATAATAATTATACCTATAAATGTTATGTGTTTCAGGCCCAACAACTGCCAGCACCGATAACTAGTGGTGCAAAGCTCCAGGCCAACAGACATTACCTCTACCTGCTGAAGGATGGAGAACGAAACGGGTGAACAGCTTCTCTTTATTTTCCATCCATTATCTTCCGTTTTATCCTCTATTAGGGTCGCGGGGGGGGGGTTCCATGCCCATCCAGGGAAGAACGTATTGGACACTGGGCAGATACACCCAGGACAGGGCGCCAATCTATCACTGGGCACATACTCACACATACACACACTCTGTATGGGGCAATTTGGAGAACTTAATTTATCCTTGATCCATGTTTTTGGACTGTGGGAGGAAACCAGAGAACCCGGAGGAAATCTGGAGGAGAACCCGGAGGAAACCCAGGCGGACACAGGAAGAACAAGGAAACTCCACCCAGATGGGGATTCGAACCGGGAATCCCTAGCGCTGAGAGGCGAATTATGCTAATCACTAAGTCACCGTGCCGCCTTCTCGTTATTTTGTTTTAAATATTAAAGGAATACAAACAGCTAGCAATCAGTTTTAAACAGCTGGATGCTTCCAGACTAGTTCAGCTTTTCCTGGCCATCATCAGGGCCTAACCTTACAATTTCCAATTCTGAATGACACACCGGGGTTATACTGGATTACTTTGCATATATTTTAATCCAAAGCGTTTCACAAATATCTCAACCTGATGAAGCTGCATTCCTACAGCAGGGAGAGCTAAGGGCCGTGCTCAAATCATCACATTGCTAAATTAGATGGGGTTTGGGATTAAATCCCTGACCCTGAAATGAATATTCCAACACCTTATAACCCTTCAGTCACTATGTCAGAAAGCCAGTTAGAATGGGATGTCATTAAAGCAACCGCAGGTGTAATTAGTCAGGGTCCCAATTCTTTCCACATGATGTTTAATAAGAAATAGCAAAATAGTAAGGAACGTGAACCTGAGCCCCGACTCTACCTCTCCCACAGGGGCCGCGGGGTTGCCGTGGGATACCTGAAAGTTGGATACAAGAAGCTGTTTCTGCTGGTAAATATAACTCACTATTATATTATTAATCTGCTTCTTGTGTTATGTTTATCGGGGGTATGATGTTGTACATATTCTGTTTGATTTAAACTTCATGCCTTTTTATTATGAAATCATAAGCATTATTAAAATGTTATTATATCTGTATCAGTCATACACTTTTTTCATTTTTTATACATACTGCATTCTATTATTATTATTATTATTATTATTATTATTATTATAGTGAGTCATATAATGGATGCACTTGCTCTGATATAATCATCTTAATAGAGGTGCAGCAGCTACAGTAGGGCGGGACCTTAAACCGCTATTGTTTTTGTGACGCTGCAGGACCAGCGGGGGGCGCACTTGGAGACAGAGCCCTTGTGCGTGTTGGATTTCTACGTGACTGAGAGTCTGCAGAGACATGGATATGGGCTGGAGCTCTTTCACTTCATGCTGGAGGTCAGAAGTTCTGGAGTGGTTTATTATTAATATTATTATTATTGCTAATTGAAGTCTAATACAAACAAACACATGTTTTTAATGTTTATATATATATATATATATATATATATATATATATATATATATATATATACACTGTATGTATGTGTATATATATATATATATATATATATATATATATATATATATATATATGATATGCTGTGAATGGAGATAAATAAAAACATTGATCTTCAGCCAAATATATACAGGCATCTATCAGACCCCTTGTTTCTAATTAAGCGTCCTATTTATCAGAGCCCCTTGGAAGGTTCAGTTAATTACAGACTGCTAACGATTCAGACCCCTATGTGAGCAGGTATTATTAGGGTTGGGATTGATTCTCAGCATGGCAGTGATGTAGTGGTGGTGTGTCACTCACAGTGCAGCTCTGTTAGACACATCGTCCTTCTTGCCCCACCTCAAAGACAGCAGCTTAGGTGTTTGCGGATTCCGTTTCCAAAACGCTGGTGGCAGAACCTCGTTGGTTAGTGTCCGGCCGGGTCACTGAGATGTTCATATATCCAGCAGCAGTGCTTACATGTTCAACACACCACCACCGTCACTGTATCATGCCGTAAAACATCCACCAACTAAATTATACCTGCTTTGTGAGGGTTGTGATCATCCATCCATTATCTTCCACTTTATCGTCTACTAGGGTCGTGGGGGGGTTCCCCATGCCCATTCAGGGGAGAACGTCTCGCGCGCTGGGCAGATACATCCAGGACAGGGGGGCAATCTATCCCTGGCACACACTCACTCACGTAGATACACTCTATATGGGGCAATTTGGAGAATTCATTTGACCTTGATCCATGTTTTTGGACTGGGCATGGTGGCTTAGAGGTTGGCACGTTCGCCTCTCAGCTCTAGGGGTTCCCGGTTCGAATCCCAATCTGGGTAGAGTTTCCATGTCCTCCCCGTGTCTTCCCACAGTCCAAAAACATGGATCAAGTCAATTGAATTCCCCAAATTGCCCCATATAGAGTGTGTTTGTGTGAGTGTGTGCCCAGCGATAGATTGGCGCCCTGTCCTGGATGTATCTGCCCAGCGCCCGAGACGTTCTCCCCTGGATGGGCATGGGGAACCCCACCGCGACCCTAATAGAGGATAAGCGGGAGAAAATGAATGAATGAATCCCTAGCACTGAGAGGAGAACCTGCCAGCTGGTTGTGATCATTCATTCATTCATTCATTATCTTCCGCTTTATCCTATAGCAGGGTCGCGGTGGGGTTCCCCAAGCCCATCCAGGGGAGAACGTTTTGGGCGCTGGGCAGATACACCCAGGACAGGGCGCCAATCTATCTCTGGGCACACACTCACACAGACACATACACACATAAACAAACTATATGGGTCAATTTGGAGAACTCAATTGACTTGATCCATGTTTTTGGACTGTGGGAGGAAACCGGAGAACCCGGAGGAAACCCATGCGGACACGGGGAGAACATGGAAACTCCACCCAGATTGGGATTTGAACCGGGAATCCCTAGTGCTGAGAGGCGAACGTGCTAACCACTCAGCCACCAGGTTGTGATTATGAAGAACAAATTACATGAAGAAAGTAGTGGACTACAGACTGTAATTTTGAGTCCATCTATGTGAGCGGAGCTGATAAAATGGACCGTGAGGCAGGGATGACGAATAACGTTCAGACTTTTTCTCTTCGCCCTTCCAGCACAAGCGGGTGGAGCCTGAACAGATGGCTTACGACAGACCCTCCCCGAAATTCCAGGCCTTTCTTGAGAAACACTTTGATCTTAAGCACACCGTGCCTCAGGTAGGATTTAATGACTTCATCACACCACCGTGTGCCGTGTTCTAAACGATGGCTGTCTAAGCCCCAGGGTGAACATCTTAAATCCACAGAATACAGAGGGGGTGGAACCTCACGGACTACAACCAACAAACTAAAGCCGTAACTCATTCCACGTTAGAACTTTGGGCCCATGCACCATGTTTTGGGTTCTTTTGTAAAAATCATTCCTCAGGACTGAAATCTGTCTCTTGCATCGATAAAACCCTGACATGCTCTCTGCAGGTTCCATCTTTGAGAGCTGAGAGTGCTTTTCTGAACATAAACTCGACTGTAATTACAGCAGCTTTTACAGCAGAACATTGTGTTACAGAGGAACCCTGATGGTTTTTACACACGCCTATATATTAAATTATATAAAAAGTGGGTTATCTGTTTTAGGTGAACAACTTTGTGGTGTTTGACGGCTTCTTCACAAACAGATCAGGTGAGTCGGATTTTTGGGGGGTGAAGTTAATTATGGTTCAAAGCTCCTGTTCTTCAGTTTAGAACTCATTCAGCATAATTTACAACTAAACATCCATCTATCCATTATCTTCTGCTTTATCCTCTACTAGGGTCGCCGGGGGTGGGGGGGTGGGGGGGGGCGTTTGGAGCACTCGGCAGATACACCGAGGACAGGGCGCCAATCTATCGCTGGAAACACACTCACTCACCCAGACACACTCTATATGGGGCAATTTGGAGAATTCAATTGACCTTGATCCATGTTTTTGGACTGTGGGAGGAAACCGGAGAACCCGGAGGAAACCCACGCGGACACCGGGAGAACATGGAAACTCCACCCAAGTTGGGATTGAAACCGGGAATCCCTAGTGCTGAGAGGAGAATATGCTAAACACTAAGCCACCGTGCCGTCCTAGAACCAAAAACCCGCGTGGGTTTCTTCCGGGTTCTCCCACAATCCAAAAACATGGATCAAGTCAATTGAATTCTCCAAATTGCCCCATATAAAGTGTTTCTGTGTGAGTTAGTGTGTGCCCATTGATGGATTGCCCCCCTGTCCTGGGTGTATCTGCCCAGCGCCCGAAACGTTCTCCCCAGGATGGGCATGGGGAACCCCCACCGCCACCCTACTAGAGGATAAAGCGGACTATAATGGATGGATGGATGGATTTTGATTTAGTGCTTTCCGATTGGCAGAGGATTCGTTATGATTACGTTACTGAGGGATAGATTTCGTCCATTTTTCAGGCTCAATCTCAGAATCACTACACGGAAACTAAACGCCACTTTCCACTACCATCATCAAATACACGTCTTTCTGGTTTCTGACATTTCCAGCTCACCTCCGGCTCATTGGTGGTTGAGTGGTGGGCGGGATGAGCCTAATGATTCAGCGGGGCGGTATTCAGATTGAATTCCAGATTGGAAACATGGGCCGTGTTGATGCTTTTGCGCTGTAAATATGTAGCTGTGCGACAGGCCGGGGCATGCTGCCGGGGCAGGCGGGAGGTGCTTCATCACGTTCCGTTCCTGCTGTGGGCTGAAGGAACAGAAACACGTCGACTGTGCAGAAAACAATACGGCTTTGTGATCACGTTCACGTCATGATCATGATGTTTCCATTGTCCTTCTGTCAAACTCCTAGATCCTCACTACTCCCCTCTGACGGATCAGGGAATGTATGGCTTTTTGTAAGAACACTGATTTTATTACACCCCCCCTCCACCCACCCACCTCCATCCCCTGCTCCTAGTGTACCTTTTTTCATACCCATTGCAAAAAAGACATACAAAAAACACCCTTTCCTTCCCGTCGGTCTACTGCCCCTTATTTCTACGGAACCATATCAGAATTGACTCGTATTTCTCACTCAAGTCCATCCATCCATTATCTTCAGCTTTCTATTAGGGTCGCGAGGGGGGTTCCCTATGCCCATCCAGGGGAGAACATTTCGGGCGCTGGGCAGATATACCCAGGACAGGGCGCCGATCTATCGCTGGGCACACACTCACTCACACACACACACACACTATATGGGGCAATTTGGAGAACTCAATTGACTTGATCCATGTTTTTGGACTGTGGGAGGAAACCGGAGAACCCGGAGAAAACCCACGCGGACACGGTGAGAACATGGAAACTCCACCAAGATTGGGATTTGAACCGGGAATCCCTAGCGCTGAGTGGAGAACATGCCAACCACTAAACCAACTAACGCATTCTCACTTGAGTCACTTTTCCTTATTTACAGTTTAATCACATTTTACCTTTAAAACACATTCACACCATAGTCTTTTACCTACTGAGAGTACACCCACCAGGAGTAAACCAGAGCCCCCACCAAAGCCACACACACACACAAAACCTTATCCACCCGCCTGTGCATTTAACCCAAGACCTGCTTGCTGCTGGATTAAGATGAACAAATGTAGTAATTCGTAGAGTACAATGCACTGGAAATACAAGCTCGTACCTTGCTTGCTTATTCCTATCCCATCCATAATCCCGCTTGTGCTATGGCCAGTCCATAAACGAAAACCCACCCATAAATAGGGCTAAGTGAATGTGACATATGAGCTTCAGATATGTGTGAGTATCAGCTTTGTGTGAATGTGTGATTGATGTGATGTTGAAAACCCGATTTTATTTTTCCGTAGTGGCCCAGCTAAGGAAAGCCCTTCCAAAAAGGCCAGAGGGGGAGATCAAACCATATTCGCTAATGGAGAGGGAAGGTAAGTGCAACATCAAATACAGATCCATCCATCCATCCATTATCTTCCGCTTTATCCTCTATCAGGGTCGCGCGCGTGGTGGTGGTGGTGTGTGTGTATGGGGGGGGGGGTTTCCCATGCCCGTATAGGGCAGAACGTTTTGGGCGCTGGGCAGGTACATCCAGGACAGGACGCCAATCAATCACTGGGCACAACAAACACACTCACTCACACAGACACACTCTAAATGGGGCAATTCGGTTGACTTAATCCATGTTATGGGATTGTGGGAGGAAACCAGAGAACCCGGTGGAAACCCACGCAGACACATGGAGAACATGGAAACTCCGTCCAGACGGGGATTCGAACCGGGAATCGCTAGCGCTGAGAGGAGAACATGCTAACCACTAAGCCACCATGCCACCCCCTGAGGCTCCTTCACTCATTACATACACCTCCTGGTTCCAATATCTATCAGAATAAATGGATTTGTTCTATAATTACAGACTCCAGTAATGTTTTCCAAATGTTTTCCATTAGATGCTCAGACTGCTGAGGTGGAGCTTGGATGGAACTTTGTAGCACTAATTAATTAATTAAGTGATCTATTTTGCCCACTGTATTTACACACAGAGCAGTGAGTGAGGTGAGCACATGTGGGGGCAGCCCTGTACATGGTGCCCGGGGGGCAATTGGGGTTAGGTGCCTTATCCAAGGGCACTTCATCCATAGCATTTTGGTGGGCCTGGGAATCGAACCAGGGACCTTCGGGTCACATGTGTGGTTCTTTAACCCCAAACCTATGACTGCTATTTGAAGTCTCATTCAATATTCTGTTTTGGTCTCAAAGTTGTGCGAGAGGAGCAGAAGGCTCTCCCGTGGCCATTCGTCCGCAGCGCGGCAGCCCCTCCCTCCCCTCTTCCGGGGGCATCCTCCCAGTTCTCCCGTTCCCTCAGCGTGGGATCGTCCCCCAGCCGCACGCCTCACCCACCTCGCATTCCCGCAATACAGCTGACGGAGAACTGCCGGGCAAAACGCACCAGGTATGAGATGCTGACTCTGTTTTTTTTTTTTTTTACATTTATAAAAATTTGAAACACAAATCGAGGGCGGCACGGTGGCTTAGTGGTTGGCATGTTCTCCTCTCAGCGCTAGGGATTCCAGTTCGAATCCCCATCTGGGTGGAGTTTCCATGTTCTCCCCGTGTTCGTGTGGGTTTCCTCCGGGTTCTCCGGTTTCCTCCCACAGTCCAAAACCATGGATCAAGGTTAATTGAGTTCTCCAAATTGCCCCATATAGAGTGTGTATGTGTAAGTGAGTGTGTGTACAGTGATAGATTGCCCGGAAAGCGGAAAGATAATGGATGGATGGATGAAACACAAATCCAGACTTTAAAATGATTTCCACTTTTACTGAGCAGTTTATCATAAATAAACTTCAAAAAGCGGGGAGGGTGTCTGCTGTGGTAGCCTCAAGTTTTGAGCCGTTACTAAAATGTTCAAAGCAGACAATCTGGCAGCAGCAATCATGCCACTGTTGAAATCTACTGCTATTCATATGGATAATTCTACGTACATATTACACTGCTGCCATGTAAACAGTGGATTATATAACTGCATGCACACACTGTACTGCTACCATTGGATTAGATCGTTACATTAGATTATTTTTGCAGATGTTAAAATGTAGAAGTAGATCTTTCGGTCTTGTAATGAGACGAAAACGAGCTGAATCATTCCCACAAGGCGAGATGTGTCGGTCACCGTCAGTTCCCAAAGCCATTTATTTCCAAAACAAAAACATTGAGTGTGAGTGTGAGTGTGTGCTCAGTGATCGATTGTCCCCCTGTCCTGGGTGTATCTGCCCAGCACCCGAAACGTTCTCCCCTGGATGGGCATGGGGTAACCCCCGTGACCCTAATATAGGATAAAGCGGAAGATAATGGATGGATGAAAACATTGCTGCACTGACTGTTAGCACACGATGGTCATGGCCTGTGGAAGTGCTGTTTATATGTGATTAAATCAGAAGATGTTACGTTTTTAACCTTTGAAACCCCAAATGAATAAAACTTAGCTCCTTTAAGCAGCACTCGGCTTGGACAGATCAAATAATAGATTCTGGGATGAAGGAGAAGTAATATGCGCTAGCTCAGTGGTTAGGGTGTTGGGCTATCAATCTAAAGCTTGGGGGTTCAAATCCCAGGTCCACTGAAGTTACCAATGTGGGTCCTTTAGCAAGACCCTTAACCCTCATTGTTCCAGGGATGTTGTGATTAACCCTGTGCTCACCTTGTACGTCGCTTTGGATAAAAGCATCTACCAAATGTAAAATCAGTGTCAAGGAATCGCTCTAATGCTAAGGGGGGCAGGGTAGCTCAGTGGTTAGGGCATTGGGCCATCCATCTGAAGGTTGGGGGTTCAAATCCCAGGTCCACTGCAATTACCAATGTGGGTTCTTGAGCAAGACCCTTAAACTCTCATTTCTCCAGGGACACTCGCTTCGTACATTTACATTTCATTTGGTCATTTAGCAGACGCTTTTTTCCAAAGCGACTTACAAGGTGAGCACAGGGTTAATCATAACATCCCCGGAGCAATGAGGGTTAAGGGTCTTGCTCAAGGACCCACATTGGTAACTTCAGTGGACCTGGGATTTGAACCCCCAAGCTTCAGATTGATAGACTAATGTCCTAACCACTGAGCTACCACACCCTGTAAGTCGGTTTGGATAAAAGCGTCGACTAAACGACCAAATGTTAACGTAAGGGGAAGTTGTGATGGGTGTGTTTCAATCGAATTTAATTGCGAGGCCAGATCACACGGCACTCTGGCCGTCATTTCCTCTCATTAGCGCGTCGTTAGTTGATGTCTCGTCTGGTTATTATTCTCTCTAAACGGCTTCTCTTTCTCTCTGCCTCTTCTCTTTCCCTCCACTTCATGTTGTTTCCCTGTTTGTTTCTCTTTTCGCCCTTCATCCTGCCCCCGCCCACCCCACCACCACCATCATCATCATCTCTGCACCACCTGTCCAGTTCTCTAAATAGAGCTCAACATTGACCTTCGTGTTTTTACCTTAGATAGATAGACCTTTAGACCCGAGAGGCGTTCAACCCTGTAGCAACCCCCCCTCCCCTCCTCCCCTGACCCTTTGTGCATGACTAGCGTTAGGATTTAGAGCCCGGCCTTTTAGGGATGTGAAAGTGGGCCGGGTTTGTACACGCTGTGGTAACCGGCGTTAAAGGAAGTCGTTTAGCGTAGATAGGGTTTTTGAAATTTCCACACAGGATTTGTAAAGCCATGAACCTTCGGTTAGTTTTCCGTCTACGTTGTTCCTGTTTACGGTTTTAATCGTGAATAAAGGCCGATGAGCAAAAACGGAGTTCTCATCTAAATCTCTGAGCAGCTCATGAGACGTCGCAGTTGTCTCACCTGCCAAATATTTATCCCTTAGTAACGTTGGTAACTACACTCTACACATTTTGTCCATTTCATCAGCTTTACGTTACAATTAAGACGAACTTAGCTCTGCACACACAGACTGTAGTTCGTCTTACTAACCAGGACCCTCAGAGGACCACCACAGTGCAGGGGTGAGTCCAAAGACAGCAGGGACAGATACACAGACACAATGACAGACAGCAGGGACAGATGTGCTAAAGAAAGACAGACAGCAGGGACACAGACTGACGCAAACACAGATGCAAAGACAGACAGCAGGGACAGATGTGCTAGAAAAAGACAGACAGCAAGGAGAGGGACTGACGCAAAGACAGACGTGCTAAAGAAAGACAGACAGCAGGGACAGACGTGCTAAATAAAGACACACAGCAGGGACAGAGACTGACGCAAACGCACAGACGCAAAGACAGACAGCAGAAACAGACGTGCTAAAGAAAGACAGACAGCAAGTAGAGGGACAGACGCAAAGACGGACATGCTGAAGAAAGACAGACAGCGGGGACGGACATGCTGAAGAAAGACAGACAGCGGGGACGGACATGCTGAAGAAAGACAGACAGCGGGGACGGACATGGTAAAGAAAGACAGAGCAGGAACAGACAGTACCTAAGGTTTAATAACGATTCAAGGCCCTGCATGGTGGGTGGGTGAAAATGAAGAAGTGTGTGGCGGACCTGTCGGAGAAGCACACGACATACAATAAAAGTTCTAAAGGTTCCACAGAGACTGTAGGTTCACTATAAACATCATCACATGTCCAGTTTGCTTTTGTAAATTTGATTTACGTCACGTTATGATTTTAGATCCTTTTTGTCCTTATGTTTGTATTGTGTTTATTATTTGGATTTCTTCCACATCTCTCCCCGTCTCCACCCGCTGTAGCGCTCAGGGTCTGGTGGCCGGGAGCAACCTCTACAGTCGCCACATCTGCAGGAACGGCTTCGGGCTCTTAACGACGGAACGCGTGAAGCTGCCAGGTATTTACCATTTGGAAGTGTGACAGGTTGCCGGGTGGCGCGTGTGTGCGTCCTCAGGGACGAAGCCAGGGCTCAGGGATGGACAGACGCAGGGGGACAGGCAGAGCTACGGGAATGTCCAGCTAGCTAGCTCATATTATTCAAATACTTTTGGTCATCTGGCTAAAAAAAATTATATATATATATATAATTATATAGGGTGGCATGGTAGTTTAGCATGTTCTCCTCTTAGCTCTAGGGATTCCCAATTCGAATCCCCATCTGGGTGGAGTTTCCATGTTCTCCCCGTGTCTGCGTGGGTTTCCTCCGGGTTCTCCGGTTTCTTCCCACAGTCCAAAAACATGGATTAAGTCAATTGAATTCTCCAAATTGCCCCATATAGGATGTGTGTGTGTGAGTGAGTGTGTGCCCAGTGATAGATTGGCGCCCTGTCCTGGGTGTATCTGCCCAGCGCCTGAAACATTCTCCCCTGGATGGGCATGGGGAACCCCCCCCCCGCGACCCTAATAGAGGATAAAGCAGAAGATAATGGATGGATGGATATATATAAAATATTTTCTTCATAGAAATAAAATGAGACAGGTGGTGCGATAACCACACCCCTAAACCAAAGTGCCTACGAGGTCCACTTTCCATGGTCTGTTTGCGAACGCTGGACGATGTTGGGGGGTTGTTTGGTTTGAGAAACCATCACAAGATGCAAGAACTCCGGTTCCGAAGTGGCCGCTTCCTGTCTCCACTCTTTATTTTTAGCACTGATGCATTAGTGCACAACGCTGTGTAAACACCGACCGTCTCCACCGAACAGCCCATTGGTTTGACCGTGAGCAAATGCAAGTCTGATTTATTAATCAGGGAGCTCTACTCATTCAGCACACTGCACACCACTATGTCCGAGTACCATCTCATCCATCATAAGATCCAAAAGTCTATGGACGCCACAAGCCTTGGTCAGCAACGTGGTCGGCCCTCAGTAAAAAGTTTCAGAATTCAGATACAGATTAGATGATATATACAATCAAAATATGTCATTTTGAAGATTTCCTCTCTGGCGGCACTGTGGCTTAGTGGTTGGCATGTTCTCCTCTCAGCACTAGGGATTCCCGGTTCGAATCCCAATCTGGGTGGAGTCTCCATGTTCTCCCCATGTCCGCGTGGGTTTCCTCAGGGTTCTCCGGTTTCCTCCCACAGTCTAAAAACATGGATTAAGGTTGATTGAATTCTCTGTCTGTGTGAGTGAGTGTGTTTCCAGTGATAGATTGCCCCCCTGTCCTGGGTGTATCTGCCCAGCGCCCGAAACGTTCTACCCTGGATGGGCATGGGGAACCCCCCACGACCCTAGTAGAGGATAAAGCGGAAGATAATGGATGGATGGATGGATTTCCTCTGATCGTCTCCCGGCGATGTCCTCCTGACATCTTAATACTTTGTTTTTGCCCCGCTTTACGGTTGAGTCCTCTTTTCCTGCAGCTATCTTGTCTTGATCTCATCCCCAGTTCGTCTGTATCATCTCTGCCAGGTTGCAGGACCCAGTTCAAGTGGGACGATTTCTATGGCACCGGGACTCTTAATGAAGAGCCGAGGCCCGGACGTGCAGTGGACGCAGACAGGCATGGCTGGTCCTGGACGGTGGGGGAGCGACGGTGCACGGCCCAGTGGGTCCGTCAGAAGCAGGAACGACGCAGCACGCGGCCCTGGTGACGCAAGAGCGCGAAGACCAGCTGGAGGGAGATGAGAAGAAATGAGGACGGGAACTGAAGGACGTGCGGAGGGGGAGTAAACAAAACAGAGCAGGGATATTAACATTGAGAGCAACACACACTCTCTCTCTCTCTGAGTGAGAGACCCTGTAGATGAAGGTTGGAGTAAAAACTGAAGTGAAACAGCCATGACGACAGGGGGGGCGGTGTGCAATATTCTCTCTGTGTGTTCAACACAATGCTTTAATAATCTTTAATAATCTGGATTATTAATTACAAATCAGGGACTTTCTCTATTTCAGACGTGTCAGCAGTTTTATGTTGCAGTTTTTGATAAAAACACAGGTTTTAATAAAATAATTCCTTTTTTATGTTTTAGAGAAAAACCTGGTTTTCAGGTTGGAATCCCGATCTGGGTTTAGTTTGCATGTTCTCTGGCTGTCCATGGGGGTGCACCGGTTTCCTCTCACAGTACAAAAACATGGATTCAAGGTGAATTGGCTGCCTTAAATTGCCCCCACGCCCTGTCCTGGGTGTATCTGCCCAGCGCCTGAAACGTTCTCCCCTGAATGGGCATGGGGAACCCCCCCCCCCCACGACCCTAATAGAGGATAAAGCGGATGATAATGGATGGATGGAAATTGCCCCCGTCTAAATTACCTCTAGGGCAGTAATTCCATGTTCTCCCCGTGTCTGTGTGGATATTCTTCGGGTTTCTTCCCACAGTCCAAAAACATGCTGTACAGATGTGCTAAAGAAAGACAGACGGCAGGGACAGACACAAAGACAGACAGCGGGTACAGACATGCTAAAGACAGACAGCAGGGACAGACACAAAGACAGACAGCGGGTACAGACATGCTAAAGACAGACAGCAGGGACAGACACAAAGACAGACAGCAGGTACAGACATGCTAAAGACAGACAGCAGGGACAGACACAAAGACAGACAGCAGGTACAGACATGCTAAAAAAAGACAGCAGGGACAGACACAAAGACAGACAGCAGGTACAGACATGCTAAAAAAAGACAGCAGGGACAGAAACATATAAAGACAGACAGCACAAGCTAAAGAAAGACAGACAGCAGGGACGGACTGATGCAAACACAGACACAAAGAAAGACAGCGGGGACAAACATGCTAAAGAAAGACAGACAGCAGGGACAGACACAAAGACAGACAGCGGGGACAGACATGCCAAAGAAAGACAGCAGAGACAGACACATATAAAGACAGCAAGAACAGACACATATAAAGATAGACAGCACATGCTAAAGAGAGACAGACAGCAGGGACAGGGACTGATGCTAACCCACAGACACAAAGACAGGCAGCGGGGACAGACACATATAAAGACAGACAGCACATGTTAAAGAAGGACAGACAGCAGGGACTGACGCAAACACACAGACACAAAGACAGACATGCTAAAGAAAGGCAGACAGCAGGGACAGGGACCGTCAGCAGCACAAACATGTTAAGAAAGACAGACAGCAGGGACAGGGACCTTCAGCAGCACAAACATGCTAAAGAAAGACAGACAGCAGGGACAGGGACTGACAGCAGCACAAACATGCTAAAGAAAGACAGACAGCAGGGACAGGGACCGTCAGCAGCACAAACATGCTAAAGAAAGACAGACAGCAGGGACAGGAACCGTCAGCAGCACAAACATGCTAAAGAAAGACAGACAGCAGGGACAGGGACCGTCAGCAGCACAAACATGCTAAAGAAACACAGACAGCAGGGACAGGGACCGTCAGCAGCACAAACATGCTAAAGAAAGACAGACAGCAGGGACAGGGACCGTCAGCAGCACAACGTGATGCTGTAGTGCCAAGAGGATGTCTCCAATAAATCCTGGCATGTCTGATCCCTGCTGTCCGAGCTTCACTGTTCCAATTACACCTGCACTGTCAGGTTCTAACCATCAGAGACATATGTGATAGTGCATGAATGTATTAAATCTGTTTTTTTTATTGCCTTTTATATTGTGTCCCTTTTAACTTTTGTGAGGTGTCCTTGAGTGCCCTGAAAGGCGCCATTTATAAATAAAATGCATTATTATTATTATTAATATATAACTAACATATGCAAGTGCACACACACACACTACAAGTGACGTGTTTTCCCTCTGCTTGCATCAGCTAGGCAGGAATCCTGGAAAAGTGTCATTCATTCCTGCTCCACAAGTTCTCCGAACCTTTAAAAGAAGGGTTGAACCCGCCTGACGAGTCGCCGGATTTTTCCGAAAAGGATGCCATTACCTCCTGTTCGCTGAGGCACGATGGAGGCTAACGAGCCTACGCTTCTAGCTAATGATTACAGGGTAGCCTACGTACTTCGGCAGGCCTTAAGACGGCTGGTGGGAGGGAGCCGCAGGGTAACGATGCATTGAGACCACGTCAGTGTTTTTCCATTTGACGACATGATGTGGGTCTCTTCCTCGCAAAAAAAAAAGAAAAAAAAAAGTTTGCCAATTCCTTAAGGAGCTAATTATAGGTCTCAAGCCTCATAACGTTGCTTAATATTAAACCTTGGTTCTCTTTTTTCATTTATCCATCCGTTATCTTCCGCTTTATCCTCTATTAGGGTCGCGGGGGGGTGCCCCATGCCCATCCAGGGGAGAAGGTCTCGGGCGCTGGGCAGATACACCCAGGACAGGGGGGCAATCTATCTCTGGACACACACACACTCACACAGACACACTATATGGTTCAATTTCGAGAACTCAATTGACTTGATCCATGTTTTTGGCCTGTGGGAGGAAACCAGAGAACCCGGAGGAAACCCACGCAGATAGTGCTGAGAGGAGAACATGCCAACCACTAAGCCACCATGCCTCCACCTTGGTTCTTTTCTAGACGATAAATATCCTTTCACATGTAATGGAAGGTGAGTTCTCCAAATTGCCCCATAGAGTGTGCTTGTGTGAGTGAGTGTGCCCAGCGATGGATTGGCATCCTGTTCTGGGTGTATCTGCTCAGCGCCTGAGACGTTCTCCCCTGGATGGGTATGGGGAAACCCCCCCCCCCCCGCGACCCTAATAGAGGATAAAGCGGAAGATAATGGATGGATGGAATAGGAGGACCGGTTTTCCCTGCTGTGCTTACACATGTTACCCATCCATGCAGTGAAAAACACACACACACACACACTGAGTAAACTGAGAACATGTGCCCTGAGCGGTGGGCAGCCCTGTACACAACATCCAGTAAGCTATTGGGGTTAGGTGCCTTGCCCAAGGGCACTTCAGTATTAGTACTTGGTGGGACCACAAGCCCCGGGGTGTAACGACTACCCAATAAGAATCCAATAAGGCCGTGTACTCGTTAGCGACATTAAAATATTAAATGTAATATTTATTCTAAACATCAAGAGAATATTTTAATGACAGTTCACACGTGTCAGAGTCCAGCAACCAGGAGCAAAGTTCAAAGGGGACGCATTTCGTGGAGCGTGAAAGTCTGGCGTGGGGTCCATGTGGTATCATGTCTCATGCTTATGGTTCTACATGGTGTGACATGGTCATGACTCTGATTCTGTACAGTGTGTCTGTGAGTGTGTGTGTGTGTGGGGGGGGTGTGATTTAAGATCATGGGCTTAATTTAAATATAATAAAGGTACGGGCACTGTCTAGAACTTTAACATGTATTGATACCAACACAAGGTCTGGAACTGAAACTATGAACCCATGTAAACTGGCGTCAGGTCAGAAGGGACATGTGGGTAATTTCCTCAAATTGGACTGACAGGACATGAATATTCTCCATCCTCTGCGGATGATGTACCAATATACCGGCATCAAAGAGCTGAATCGGGAGCTCGTCGTCATCAGTCCTCCTGGTCAGTCCTCGTCCCAGCTGTCAGTTAGATGCCCGCTACCCTCCTGACCCCCCTTAGTTTCTTAGTGCGCGTCCTGGAGCAGTGTGAGGTAGATGTCCGACTGCAGGAAGCGAGGGTAACAATCAGACTCTAGTAGGGAGCGGATGCGTTTCTGGGCGTGGCACAGCGAGCTGTGGGAAGGGGCCTTTAGTAGCTGCAACGTCAAATCGCGCGTCTTGCCGTCCAGATTTACCTGATAGAGAAGAGAATTACAGATGAAATAAATTAGTAAACTACACTCAGAGGTCACCGGGGTCCTGACCGTGGAATATCGACCTTTATTGGATCATAGAATTGGAATGACGACTTGGTAAGGGCGGCACGGTGGCTTAGTGGTTAGCATGTTCGCCTCTCAGCTCTAAGGATTCCCAGATTGGTGCTCTGTCCTGGGTGCCCAGCACCCGATGGATGGACGACTCGGTAAATGTAATTAAAATCAATATATTTAACCACAACGTCCCCGATTCCTGTGGTGCAGTGGGCGCCTCGCCCTAAAAAGGCCCTGGGTTTGAGTTCCAGGCAGGGTGGACATGTCATTTGCTGTGTGGAGTTGGTATGTTCTCCTCGTGTCTGTGTTGGTTGTCTTATGGAGCCTTACTCCACCTCTAGAACAAATCCATTTTGGTGAATGAAGGTGTTCTTCTGCCCTGATATGGTCCCACGACAAGTGGAGAGTTTGTTCTTCCTGGTTTCGTCCCACAGACATAGATGGAGTGTTGGGGTTTTTAAAAATGAAGGTTGGGTATTTATATCCAGAGTCTATTAAAACGTAAATGTGGGTATAGGGTTGGGGCTGGGGTAAAGTTGAGGTAAAGTTTGGGGTCAGACCTAATGCCACACCCATGGGGCAATAAGGTACCTTTGAGGCAACTTTTAATAGACTTCGGGTTTAAATGGGTTTAAACACAGCCTTCAGATTAATACAGCTACCCTGTGAGTGTTATGAAGGGCTCCGGATTTATTAACCTATCTGACCCTGATCAGCACATTTGGGATTTGAATCATTATATATATATATATATATATATATATATACCTTATTTAGAGAAACTGAAAGGAAGAGGTCACATAGTTTCACATTCAAACCACGTAACCAGCAGCTTTTCTACCGTCGGCCAGGTAGCATTCATGTTTCCACAACAGACAACGTTTCCGTGTAAAGGATATGACTAATGAGATTAGGAGCCTCGAGCTAATCCCTGGGCGGACCCACCTCTCGAGGAGCACCGGGCTGAATGTACATGGCATTGATCTCCTTGGCGCGGCGCTGCAGGGTGAAGGTGGTGGACGAGTGTCTGTACTGCTCACACGCCAAATAGAACTGCAGGTTCTCCTCGCTGAACTCGGAGCGCAGGAACGCCTCAAATACGGACACACCCACTGCAAGCAGTAAAGAGAGAGAGGACGGGAGGAGAGAGGAGGAGGGGAGGCTTAATGAACTTATCGCACTGCAGTCCCTGCGGAGCGAGGGAGGTGAAAAGGGTAGCAGATGTTCCACAAACACAGCCTCGAAGCAGCAATAAAAGCACATAGCTGATTACAGCAGGATTTGGTAGGTTCTTCTTCTCTATTAGCAATCAGCTCTGGTGGATTGAGGTTCCTGGTTGCAACATACTCGCGGGAAAAAATACTCATGGGTGGGGTAATGAAGGGGGGGGGGGGAGATGACGCTCACACAGATGTTACAACACACTGATGTTTGTACTCTGGAATCAAAATCAGAAGGCCTGAACCAAACACCGGGATAGGCCTGCTCAATGGATTCTCAATGGATGGTCCCCCCCCCCCACGTCTATTTAATCGGTGGGTAGCACGGTGGCTTAGTGGTTTAGCATGTTCGCCTCTCAGCACTAGAGATTCCGGTTCGAATCCCCATCTGCGTTCCGCTTTATCCTCTACTAGGGTCGCTGGGGGGGGGTTGGACTGTGGGAGGAAACCGGAGAACCCGGAGGAAACCCATGCGGACACGGGGAGAACATGGAGACTCCACCCAGATTGGGATTCAAACCAGGAATCCCTAGCGCTGAGAGGAGAACATGCTAAACACTAAGCCACCATGCCGTCCCACACACATATTACATTTACAAATGCTGATATGAAAACACCTCAAAATCCTTATTTCCACAGTCCAAAAACATGGCTTCAAGGTGAATTGACCTCTCGAAATTGCTCTTATAATAGTGTGTGTGATGGCGTCCTGTCCTGGGTGTGTCTGCCCAGCACCTGAACCATGGTCCACACTAGGTAGGATTAAGCTCTCTCACACACACACACAAACATACTCTATGTGGGGCAATTTGGAGAATTCAATTGACCTTGATCCATGTTTTTGGACTGTGGGGGGAAACTGGAGAAACCGGAGAAAACCCACGTGGACAATATTCTGAATCACAGATATTAAAGACAGTTGTAGCTGCAGCCCGACAGACACGACAGTAAAAGAACAGTGTGAACCCGGTCCGATCCTAAAACCGTCCCCTTGTTTTCCCCTTTAATTAATCACAGCAGCACTGAAAGATAAACACACGAGTCTCGTCCGTGTGATTTAAAAGCTTCGGCCTTGACCAGAAAGCAGCCGTAGTGCTAACAAGCGCGGGACGTAAGAGTGCTGGTTTACTTTAGGAGGCTCTCTGTGATTGTGGAAGGACCTTTGAATACACACGCTGACCACTTTGAATAGAGGCTGATGGGAAGGCTGCGATCCAACATCAAAATGCAACGACAATGATGGGCTGCGGACTTTCAGTCTCACAATGCAAAACCATTCAGTTAACCGAGCCGCACTGTTTAACGACGGTGTAGAGACAATGACAAGCTGGAGATCAGATTACAGGATGGGTAGGACAGGACGGGATGGATTAAACGTTTTCTGTGGGTAAAAGAACCTAGTAAGCTGCAGTCCAGGTCTTTAAAGTTAGTTGTGGAATTGAGATCTCATCTTGTTGTATTATGCTTAATCCTACACTATATAGACCAGGGTCGCGGGGGGATACCCCATGGTTCAGGTGCTGGGCAGACACACCCAGGACAGGGCACCAATGCATCACACACATAAACACACTATTATAAGGGCAATTTAGAGAGGTTAATTCACCTTGAATCCATGTTTTTGGACTGTGGATGTAAGGATTTTGAGGTTTTTTCACACCAGTATTTGGTGGCTTATTGATTAGCATGTTCTCCACTTAGAGCTAGAGATTTCGGTTTGAATCCCAATCTGGGTGGAGTCTCCATGTTCTCCCCGTGTCCGCATGGGTTTCCTCCGGGTTCCCGGTTTTCTCCCACAGTCCACAAAAAACATGGATCAAGGTCAATTGAATTCTCCAAATTGCCCCATATAGAGTGTGTCTGTGTGAGTGAGTGTGTGCTCAGCGATGGATTGGCGTCCTGTCCTGGGTGTATTTGCCCAGCGCCCGAAACGTTCTCCCCTGGATGGGCTTGGGGAACCCCCCCCCGCGAACCTAGTAGAGGATGGAGCAGAAGATGGATGGACGAATATATGTGTGTGGTCACCATAAGCTGACTACTAAAAACTGGTTAGAATTGTGTTCCATTTATGTTTTTGGGCTGTGTCTGAAATCATCCACTACCATATTACACAGTAGGCAAGATGCTTAGTAGACCAGAAGACACCGTATTCATTAAGCAGTACAGAAAATTTCACTCCCCCCACAACCTTCAGCTGGACAACAGCAGAGCTCACACTCTGGTACCTTTACAAATTAATGTTATAGTGTTGTATATAATAAAACATAATAATAATAATAATAAGCTGACAAGTATTTTATTTAAGCACTGTTAACACTTCAGTCATTTTCTTTAAGCACAGGTTTTTATTTTTCATCTTTAATTAGTTAAAGCGGGGGGGGCACGGTGGCTTAGTAGCATGTTTTCCTCTCAGCACTAGGGATTCCCGGTTCGAATCCAAATCTGGGTGGAGTTTCCATGTTATCCATGTGTCCACGTGGGTTTCCTCCCACAGTCCAAAAAACATAGATCAAGGTCAATTGAATTCGCCAAATTGCCCCATATAGAGTGTGTATGTGTGAGGAAGTGTATGCCCAGCAATAGATTGCTCCCTGTCCTGGGTATATCTGCCCTATCCCGAGACATTCTCCCCTGGACGGGCATCGGCATGGGCATGGGGACCCCTCCCCCCCACGACCCTAATAGAGGATGAAGCGGAAGATAATGGATGGAATTAGGTAAGGCAGGGCTTGGACCCCTGATTTTACCGTTTTCTAATAACACCAGAATCATTCAAGAGTAGGAATCATCCGAAATACTTGGATTAAACTTCTGTCTGCTGTTGTCATTACATTGGAGGAAGTAGTGGGTGACTTGTAATGACCTGTAATTGGTTCAGGGTATGATAAGGGAGATGCAGATGCACTAAAAATACTTAGGAGGAAGTACAGCAGTTTACTTCCAAATAGCTCCGGCCTACAAGAGTTACAACCTCTGATTCATCTCCATAATGCCTTCACTAAACTAATTATTAATAACGAATTCCTGGTTATTAAAAAAATCATTTTAATAATGATTAAAAACAGGCAGCACGGTGGCTTAGTGGTTTAGCATGTTCTCCTCTCAGTGCTAGGGATTCCCGGTTCGAATCCCAATCTGGGTGGAGTTTCCATGTTCTCCCCGTGTCCACGTGGGTTTCCTCTGGGTTCTCCAGTTTCCTCCCACAGTCCAAAAGCATGGATCAAGGTCAATTAAATTCTCCAAATTGCCCCCATATAGAGTGTGTCCATGTGAGTGAGTGTGTGCCCAGTGATAGATTGCCCCCTGTCCTGGGTGTATCTGGCCAGCGCCTGAAACGTTCTCCCCTGGATGGGCATAGGGGACCCCTCTCGAAACCCTAATATTTAGGATAAAGCGGAAGGTAATGGATGGATGGATAATTAAAAATATAAAAAAGGATTTAAATGTATGACGATAACGAAAATGGCCTTCAGAGGTTGGTCAACTTTTAAGCCTTATGAGTGGGATTAATTTTTCCATGTTAATGCAAGCATTCACCTCTGCACTCGAGGACAGCGTCCAGCGACTTGGCCCATCTCTCCAGCTCCACTCGGCTGAGCCGGGTTTTGGCGTGGCCCACCTGACTCCACTGCTTCACAAAGCGCGAGCGTCGCTCTTTGGCACTGTGTGAGAAAATGTTGGTGAGAATGAGCGACGAGAGTGAGAAGTGAAGTCTGAATCAATAAAAAAAAACACAGCTCAAGGTGTTAAACACAGGAGCGAGGATCTCTGATCCGAACGCCCCGAGCCGACACCCTATCAGGTAGCGAGCCTGGCTTTCTCAAAGCAGATCGGTATACATAACCTGAAACTGATCTTACCTGTTGCTGTCTCCTTGTTCTGGGGTTGTAAGATTGGAATGGGAGGAGTTTGGACTCTGGAAAAAAAAAAAAAGCAAAGTGGAGGACTTTACTACCGCCATGCGTTTAACACACGCCACGCCGCATCGGTTTAGACATTCGGAGAATCATTAACGTCACAAAGGAGAAGTCCGCCAACTGCTTCTGCGGTGGCGTGGAGGAGCCAGCGAGGCTTCCTCGTGTTTGCTTGAGGTTCTATCTGAAACCTCGCCAGACGTATTGTGATGATACTGATTGGAGAACGACCGGTTTGCTATGTCAGCGCTGTGCAAACAGAATAAATGGAAAGATAGTGCGAGTGCTTCGGCCCATAGTTCAGATTTCTTTAAGTGCTGTCAGAGCAAAATGCCTGGGGGGGACGGGTACTGTGGAACTTAAATTTGGTTTACATGCAAGTGCAGAACACGTTGAGAATTGTAACGTGAGTTTACCGTCTATAAATAACTGAAATCTCAAACCTATGGCTCATTAATGGAGTTAAAAATCAAACTAATCTTTAAAAAATACATTTTAATTATAAAGCTGAAATAAACCTAACAACAATTTAAACATTATAGCGTTAATTAAAATCATAAAACCTATAACAGTAACACACGACAACGATGATGCAATTTTTAAGACCAAAAAGAAAAACAGGATAATAAAAATACTAAAATATTTTATATCTAGGCGGCACAGTGGCTTAGTGGTTGCCATGTTCTCCTCTCAGCACTGGGGGTTCCCGGTTCGAATCCCTATCTGGGTGGAGTTTCCATGTTCTCCCCGTGTCCACTGGGTTCTCCGGTGTCCTCCCACAGTCCAAACACATGGCTCAAGGTCAAATGAGTTCTCCAAATAGAGTGTGTATAGAGTGTGTATGCCTGTGTGAGTGAGTGTGTGCCCAGTGATAGATTGGCCCCCTGTCCTGGGTGTACCTGCCCAGCGCCTGAAACGTTCTCCCCTGGATGGGCATGGGAAACCCCCCCCCCCACCCGTGACCCTAATAGAGGATAAAGCGGAAGATAATGGACGGATGGATTTTATATCTATTCTCCCCAAACTAATGCTGCTCCTACCACTACTACTCCCATGAGTCACACCTATAACATCGACCAACTCTTTTTACCAACCCACAACCTGGGTTCAATTACAGGTATGGAATGCCGAGCTGAGCTTTTGAGCTTGATGATCAAAGCGTCTCACCAAGCATCAAAGGTGGCTGTTGTAGCAACAGTAGAAAAAATACAGTACGGTTCCTGTAATAAAATCTCATTATTAATTGGTTACTTGTATGGATTATTAACCACGGTGGTAACTACAGCGACGAAAGGGGACTAATTTTGGATGATGTCACACAAGCTCCTGTAGGTGCAAGTGTACAGTAGGTGTTCCAATACATTTTCATATTATGTGTGTATTACATCGTGTGTTGGTGTCAGCAGGGTTGATCATACATCATAATTAGCATCTGTCAATCAAGCAATTAACCACCGTAATCCAGATTACATATGACGATGCTGTAATACTTGCGCCTCTCCGCTTGCACCCGTCCCCGGTCTCAACAGGTTTACCTGACTGAACAGGCTCTTCAGATGCAGCTTTGCGGCCGAGAGTTTGGAGCGGACGTGACTCCGATGCTGGTGTGTCTCCGTCTGAAAGCAGAAAGGGCTGGTCAAGGACGTGCAGGTGGGGGACGGAGACGAATCGTCCTTCTCCCCGCCGTCGCTGCCGCTGCCGGAGGCCGGGGCCAGCTGGCTGTCGCTGTAGGCTTTGAAGCTGTCGTTGAGCGACGTGATTTTCAGCAAACTGGGTGATATGTCCAGATCTGAGAGGTTCTCCACGCTGAAGCTGACGTCCTTCTTGAGCTCCTTCCCCGGTCTGCTGGCGACGTTCTGCACGGTGGTGGGCGTGGCGGGGAGAGAGGCCACGTCTTGGTCTACTTTGTCTTCATGAAGGGTTCTGCAGGGACCCGAGTCATCGCAGTTATCAGGTGAAGGGTCTTTCCGAGATTTGTTCTGATAGGACAGGAAGTCCAGGGCCAACAGGGAACCTTCGGAACTGAAGCGACGCATGCTTGGTCTATTCCGTGAGCCTGGAGGAAACGGGGAAAGACTTAGTATTGCATCTATAAAAGCAGGAACTCTCCAACCTGACCATCCCGTGTCCAACTCATGACTAATAGTCCATCCATCCATCCATTATCTTCTGCTTCATCCTCTATTAGGGTCGCGGGGGGGTTTCCCCATCCAGGGGAGAACGTTTTGATCGCTGGGCAGATACACCATGGACAAGGCGCCAATCCATCGCTGGGCACAACAAACTCACTCCCACAGACACTCTATATGGGACAATTTGGAGAATTCAATTGACTTGGTCCATGTTTTTGGACTGTGGGAGGAAACCAGAGAACCTGGAGGAAACCCACACGGACACGGGGAGAACATGGAAACTCCACCCAGGTTGGGATTCAAACCGGAAATCCCTAGCGCTGAGAGATGAAAGCCACCGTGCCGGACTGACTAATAGTCTGTTTAGTAAATATGTAAGTCGGCAGATGGAAACCTGTCTTTCCCTTTAACTCCATGCGTATTTACCACAAAATTCTAAATAACTTATTCCAGGAAGTAACGAAATGACAGTTTGCCACCAAACTTTTAGGTTTTGATCAAACGAACAGGTATATTTTTAGACGTTTGGAAATCACATGAAAAACCTGCTTTAGATTATCACTAAGCTGATATTAATCACAGAGAACCTGTTGCTCTACTGTCCATTCCATCAGCTCTATACTCTATAGAATCACCTTGTGGTTCTGCTATGATAGACTGTAGTCCATCTGTGTGTCCTTATTTTAACTGTTTACAAAGCATTACATTACATTTGCATTAAGTCAAAGCGACTTACAAGGTGAGCACAGGGTCAATCACAACGTCCCTGGAGCAATGAGGGTTAAGGGTCTTGCTTAGGGACCCACATTGGTAACTTTAATGGACCTGGGATTTAAACCCCCAACCTACAGATTGATAGCCCAATGCCCTAACCACTGAGCTGCTACGCCCTGCTTAGCATAAGAGCGACTCCTTCACCCTGTGGTTCTGCTATGACAGACTGTAGCCCATCTGTGTCTTTACAAACGTTGCTACCTCATCCACGGTAGGTTCTCACCTTATTTCAACTGTCATAATCTAATTTAATCTAACACACAACATAAACTCAGTTTCACTGCAGAGCTAAGAATCATCCATCCATCCAAAATCTTCCGCTTTATCCTCTATTAGGGTGGCGGGGGATTCCCCATGCCCATCCAGGGGAGAACGTGCTGGGCACACACTCACTCACACAAACACACTCTATATGGGGGAATTTGGAGAACTCAATTGACTTTGATCCATGTCTTTTGGACTGTGGGAGGAAACCGGAGAACCAGGAGGAAACCCCCGCGGACACGGGTAGAAAATGGAAACTCCATCCAGAAGGGGATTCGAACCGGGAATCCCTAGCGCTGAGAGGAAAACATGCTACCCACTAATCCACCGTGCCACCCGAGCCAAGAATCATCCACTACCAAATAAACCCTGCTGTGTGGTGGTGGATGATCCTTAGACTTTTACTTAGTACTTTTTAAAAACTAAATAATAATGGTCATGGGGTGGTGTTGCTTGGTCACGGGGTGGTTGTAAGTTTGGGTTAGATCTCTCAAAACTAGTCATGGGAAGAACATGCAAACCCAGCTGCGTTTGGCTCAAGCGATCCAACCCAGTATCTTTTTGATGGTAGGTGACCGTGGTATCATCACACCACCCACTGCACCAAGCAACTCAAGTAACTTAAAGTCAGTAAATTTCCTATAGTGCATGAGTCTGAAGGCATCGGTCTCTTTTTAATTGCCTCGTGACCTGTCCAGCCTCCTCTCCTTTACTCCAGCGAGTGCTGGGATTGGCTCCAGCGCCGCACAAGACCCCAATTAATACAAACGGCTTAATGTCATCAATAACCAAATGTACCATTGGATGTTTCAGTACGTATTCAAAATAAATCAATCTATAGTGTCATGTGTTTCACAGACATGTGGTTTAACTGTGATAAAGTATGTAATTAAAGGAAAATAGAAAAACTCTATGAAGCAATGGCTTCGGGTAAGTAAAAAAGAAAAAGCGGGCTACTCCGCTGAGAATTCATTTCTCATTATAATACCTCCGAGCCCTGGGCTCATTTTTCTCCGTCTAAAACTGACTACAAGAGACCTAATTACTGAAAGTTACATGAATTCTGCCATATTTGAAAACTTTCTGAGCTTTGTTTGTTCTGTCCTTGACAGAGCATTGTCGGTTACTTTATCGAGTCCAATGGCTTCTATTTAAACGTGCTGTACACAACGCACGTTGTAGTTCTTTAATTGCCAGCTGTAGTTCATCTGTATTTTTATATTACATTACTTCATTTTGAAGACGCAGGTTTCCAAAGACCTACGAGTATCGCAATATGATGATAGGGGTCGGAGTGATGCAGCACTTTTGAAGCAATACTATATATTTTTGCACTATATAAATATAATGAGGGCCACAGCGCTGGGGAGGAGTCTAGGTGGAGTTTCCATGTTCTCCCTGTGTCTGCGTGGGTTTCCTCCGGGTTCTCCAGTTTCCTCCCACAGTCCAAAAACATGGATCAAGTCATTTGAATTCTCTTAATTGCCCCATATAGAGTATGTCTCTGTGAGTGAGTGTGTGCCCAGTGATAGATTGGCGCCCTGTCCTGGGTGCATCTGTCCAGCGCCCGAAACGTTCTCCCCTGGATGGGTATGGGGAACACCCACGTGACCCTAATAGAGGATAAAGCGGAAGATAATGGATGGATGGATAAACATAATAAAGACTCAAATCAGCAACTTGTTGTGGATTAAGGGTTTGAACCACCATGCTTCAGATAAAAAGAATAAAAACCATGAAAACTAAGCCACCATGACATTATAACTACCATACTTTTGGCTCCTTTCACTTTGTTGTCCAATAGTCAAGGCCATCTCAGAGCGAATAATCTATTGGGTGGAGGATAATTGTCAGCACTGCCATGACAGTGACATAGTGGTGGTGTGACTGTGTGTGCCGATCATACAATATTTTATAAAATAGGTGGCTTTTTATTGATTATATATATAGGTGGCTTTTATTGATTGTTAGAGACACTATTCTACTCAACTGTATTCACTTGGAGTGGACAACTGGACTAGATTACATCAGAGAAGACCAAGTCAATAACGGTTTTGTTCCTTGTGTTGCGAGCATTTTATAAAAGCAGTAAGGCACTCGAGGTTGGGTATTATTGTGAATAAATCACGGGAAGGTGGTGGTTAGGCCTGACACGAAGCGGAGCACAGTTATACCTCTTTCCCGTGATTTATTCACAATAATACACAACTCGAATGCATTATTGCTTTTATAAAACGCTCACGAACACAAGGTTTGATACATAAATGCCCATGATTTATTACTTTATTATATATTAATTCACAATATGGTTAAGAAATCTCTCCTGAACTTTATCCTACATATTTCTTGTAACGTCGGTGTTGGATATATTCATTCATTATCTCCCGCTTATCCTCTATTAGGGTCGCGGTGGGGTTCCCCATGCCCATCCAGGGGAAAAAGTCTCGGGCGCTGGGCAGATAGACCCAGGACAGGGCGCCAATCTATCGCTGGGCACACACTCACTCATACAGACACACTCTATAGGGGGCAATTTTTTAAGAATTCAATTAACTTGATCCATGTTTTTGGACTGTGGGAGGAAACCGGAGAACCCGGAGGAAACCCACGCAGACACGGGGAGAACATAGAAACTCCACCCAGATGGGGATTCGAACCAGGAATCCCTAGCGCTGAGAGGAGAACATGCTAACCACCAAGCCACCGTGCCGCCGTGTTGGATATAAAGTATTAAATTAGCTTTAACAAAAGAAAAACTTTATTGCATAATTCATACTTTCTCAAGTGATAAAACCCAATACCATGTCTAAACAAGTACGATATGTGGAATGCTGGGAGTGTTCAAATTGCATTGTATTATTCTTATATATATATATATATATATATATATATATATATATATATATATACACACACACACACATCAAAAATATTAGGAATTACAGTCAAATGTTCATTGAGTCATATTTTAAAACCAGCAGTTAAGCTGAAGGGTACACAACTCACGTTACACAAGAAATAATTTTAATGTTGTAATTAGGTGTAATACCCATATATATCCATCATCTTTTGCTTTATCCTCTATTAGGGTCACGGGGGACTTCCCCATGCCCATATAGGGGAGAACATCTCGAGCGCTGGGCAGATACACCCAGGACAGGGCGCCAATCTATCGCTGGGCACACACTCACTCACACACACGCACTCTATATGGGGCAATATGGAGAATTCAATTGACTTGATCCATGTTTTTGGACTGTGGGAGGAAACCAGAGAACCCGGAGGAAACCCACGGGGAGAACATGGAAACTCCACCCAGATGGGGATTTGAACCAGGACACACTTTCCCGACACACTTCCCCAATAGCTCGGATCATTACAGAAACTTCACTGCGAAACCGAAACTGATTCCTGCTTCGTTTCCTCCACCGTTTTAATTACTGTAGTTTTTTGTGGGGTCAGTGTTGAGATCCTGCAGGGGCCATGTCAAAAAAGTTGTTGAACTGGCCGGACACTTCTCACCCATCACCAACCACCCTGCTAACCAACTAACCCCAAAGTTTGATGACTTTTTTCTGGTCTTCCCCTTTGATCTGAATGACTGTTGTGTTTATATGCAGACGATCAAAGTGTCATCATCCACTGCAGCTTCAGTTTTCTCTCAATGTGCACGGCTGCAGAGATCATCTGAGTCGATGACAATGAAGTTTCGCTGTCCTGTCATTTCATAAAAGATATTTTAAAAAGTTGGATTGAGCAACTAGGGTGGCTTAGCATGTTCTCCTCTCAGCTCTAGGGATTCCCGGTTGGATCAAAGTCAATTGAATGCTCTAAATTGCCCCATATAGAGTGTGTTTGATAGATTGGCGCCCTGTTCTGGGTGTATCTGCCCAGCGCCCGAAATGTTCTCGCCTGGATGGGCATGGGTTCCAATGTTGTTCCCCGTGGATTTCCTCCGGGTTCCTCCCAAAGTCCAAAAACATGGATCAAAGTCAATTGAATGCTCTAAATTGCCCCATATAGAGTGTGTTTGATAGATTGGCGTTCTGGGTGTATCTGCCCAGCGCCCGAAACGTTCTCCCCTGGGTGGGCATGGGTTTCCTTGCTCTCCCTGTGGGTTTCCTCCCACAGTCCAAAAACATGGATTAAGGTCAAGTGAACGCTCTAAATTGCCCAATATAGAGTATTTGTGTGGCACCCTGTCCTGGGTGTATCTGCCCAGCGCCCGAAACGTTCTCCCCCGGATGGGCATGGGGAACCCTCCCCCCCCCCACCCTAGCAGAGGATAAAGTTGAAGATACTGGATGGATGGATGGATATATGTTCTACCTTATGTTGACTCCGGAGCTCCTCTCCACATGGTAAACGGCGTTAAAGTCCCTCACACTCCGGCGCCTCAACTTCACAAACTCGCTGTGAGGTGGAACACACGGTGAGGACTGCTGTTTAAAGCGGGTGAAGCTGTGGAACCGGTCAGTTCTCCGGTAGATAAAGAACCTGTTCGTCGCTGAGGAATCCGCAAAATCTCAACGGACTTCTGTTTAAGGTTTCGCGTGTACAGCCCGACCACGCCCTCTGCGCGCAGGCCACGCCCACACCCAAGCCAGTCCAGACCTGTAGCAGCGGGTCACGTGGTTCCTCGGCGCATACTTGCCTTTCTGTGGAAATCTTAGATAAAGTGATTTAAAGTGACGTTTCTTGATTGTCACGCTTTTTATTGTTTAACGTTTTGTATTCGACTTGTTGATTGATTTACTTGTTTGACACGCACAATCACGTGATTACCCTTATTTAACTTACTCATAACACTCACACCCACTATCTCACTCATTGTTACTCATTCTCTCACAAATTACTCATTCTTTATTTTATTCTTCTCAATAACCGACTGAGATCATTGATTTCCTCACCATCGCACACATTCTTCATATTTTACTCACTCACTTACATAATGACTGTCTGCATGGGTTTCCTCTGGGTTCTTTGGTTTCCTCCCACAGTCCAAAAACATGGCTCACGATCAATTGAGTACTCCAAATTGCCCCATATAGAGTGTGTCTGTGTGAGTGAGAGTGTGCCCAGTGATAGATTGCCCCCCTGTCCTGGGTGTATCTGCCCAGCGCCTGAAACGTTCTCCCCTGGATGGGTATGGGGAACCCCCCCCCCCCCCGACCACAACACAAACTATTTATACTGTCTCTCACACTCAGTCACTGACTCACTTTTCACTTATTTCACATTATCATTCTCTTTCTCACTTATTCACTTGTCTCGCTCCACACACAATTACAAAATCTCTCATCCAGCCAGTCATTCATCCATCCATTATCTTCCACTTTATCCTATATTAGAGTCGTGGGGGGATTCCCAATGCTCATCCAGGGGAGAATGTTTCGGGCGCTGGGCAGATACACCCAGGACAGGACGCCAATCTATCTCTGGGCACACTCTCTCACACAGACACACTCTATATGGGGCAATTTGGAGAACTCAATTGACTTGATCCATGTTTTTGGACTGTGGGAGGAAACCGGAGAACCCGGAGGAAACCCACGCGGACACGGGGAGAACATGGAAACTCCACCCAGATGGGGATTCGAACCGGAAATCCCTAGCGCTGAAAGGAGAACATGCCAACCACTAAGCCACCGTGCTGCCCGCCAGTCATTCATTCATTCTCTATTTCACCCTTATTCACTCACTCACGTGATATATACGTATCACTAACTCTCTATCTCCACTGAGGAAAGTGTGCACAAAAGAAACAAAGAAAATACTTGAACTTAAACAGGAAAGTAACACCATATTATATTTCATATTTAACCTCATATATTGGGCTTAGTGGTTAGCACATTCGCCTGTCAGCGCTAGGGATTCCCGGTTCGAATCCCCATCTGGGTGTAGTTTCCATGTTCTCCCTGTGTCTGCGTGGGTTTACTCCGGGTTCTCCGGTTTCCTCCCACAGTCCAAAAACATGGATCAAGTTAATTGAATTCTCAAAAAATTGCCCCCTATAGAGTGTGTCTGTGTGAGTGAGTGTGTGCCCAGCGATGGATTGGCGCCCTGTCCCTGGGTCTATCTGCCCAGCGCCCGAGACGTTCTCCCCTGGATGGGCCTGGGGAACCCCACCGCGACCCTAATAGAGGATAAGCGGGAGATAATGAATAAACCTCATATATTTCTTACTTGGGTGGCACAGTGGCTAAGTGTTTAGCACCTTCGCCTCTCAGCGCTAGTGATTCCTGGTTTGAATCCCAATCTGGGTAGAGTCTCCATGTTCTCCCCGTGTCCGCGTGGGTTTCCTCCTACAATCTAAACACATGGATCAAGTCAATTGAATTCTCCAAATTGCCCCATATAGAGTGTGTCTGTGTGTGTCTCTGTGAGTGAGTGTGTGCCCAGGGATAGATTGGATGAATGAATGGATGTTTGTTATTTAATATTTTATATCATATGCAAATAGCATTGAATGATAATAGAATGCCATGATACATATTTAAGTTTTTAATGCTTATAAAATCTGTGGAACTGAAATATAAATTTTTGCATTTAGGTCACAGAAAGTCTACAGATTTCAAAAATTCACCAACTGTGATTTTTTTAATATGTGAAATCGAGCGGTTACGCTGTTGGACCGCTAGAGGGGCCCAGAGGGACGCTTATGAAAGCCTTTGGAAAAGGTTTTTGTGTAGATTTAAAATAAATAAAGAACACATTATACAGAGAATAGAACATTATCTCGTTATCTTTTGCTTAATCCTATACTTGGGACAGGGTCGTGGGGAGGGGGTTCTCCTTGCCCTTCGAGTGGAGAGCATTTTGGGCGCTGGGCAGATACACCCAGGACAGAGTGCCTATATAGGGCCTATATAGACACACATACACTATATAGGGGCAATTTAGAGCAGCCAATTCACCCTGAATCCATGTTTTTCATTTTGCTGAGAAGCAAACATGCTAACCACTATGCCACCGTGTTTGCTGAGAAGCAAACATGCTAACCACTATGCCACTGTGCCACCCACAACTGTATTTATTATTCATTCATTCATTCTCTCCTGCTTTATCTTCTATTAGGGTCGCGGTGGGGTAGATACATCCAGGACAAGGCGCCAATCCATCGCTGGGCACACACTCACTCACACAGACACACTCTATATGGGGAAATTTGGAGAATTAAATTGACTTGATCCATGTTTTTGGACTGTGGGAGGAAACCGGAGAACCCGGAGGAAACCCATGGACACTCCACCCAGATGGGGATTCGAACCGGGAATCCCTAGCGCTGAGAGGCGAACGTGCTAACCACTAAGCCACTGTGCCGCCGTATTTATTATTATTATTATTATTATTATTATTATCCATCCATCCATTATCTTCCGCTTTATCCTATATTAGGGTCACATACACTCTCTATATGGGGTAATTTGGAGAACTTAATTGACTTGATCGATGTTTTTGGACTGTGGGAGGAAACCGGAGAACCCGGAGGAAACCCACATGGACACGGGGAGAACATGGAAACTCCACCCAGATGGGGATTTGAACCAGGAATCCCTATCGCTGAGAGGAGAACATGCTAACCACTAAGCCACCGTGCCACCCCCTAAGGACCCTATACACTTATTGGCTCCTTCACTCATTACATACACCTCCTGGTTCTGATACACATGGAGAACATGGAAACTCCACCCAGATGGGGATTTGGAGAGGAGAACGTACTAAACCACTAAGCCACCGTGCTGCCTATTATTATTATTATTATTACTACTACTTCTTCATTTTACCCTGAGTTTAAAAAAGACTACATATTTGCTTTCAGTAACATAAATAAAGTTACAGCTGAATAATTTTGCAGGATTTTCCATTACAGTTGCACGTTTTGGTGATTGGACTTTGTTTAGTGCTCTTCATTTGCATGCAAATATTGGTAGCTGCTGACTTCATAATGAGCTCAATCAGTTCTCCAGGCAGACTCATGAAGTTTCATTTAAACTGCCCTCCGAATCATTTAGGGAAGCTGTAAGGGCTGAGTAACACCTGAGGCTTTAACACAGGTTACTGCTGTGTTATACAATAATAAGGCAATTAAAGGTGATTAATTAAAGCAAAACATGCTGCACCCGTTTATTATTTCCATATTTTATTTACAACAAGACCTTTTTTGCAAACCCAAAGCTTTTCTAAACTAAAGCTGCTTTGACATAATACACTGATTTCAAACGTGCTACATACATGAACCTGAAATTGTAATATTAATAAATGATCATTCATATGGAGAAAAGTACGGGCTACAGCAACAGTGCTACACATTTTTAAAACGTGGTGAGTGGCCACATATTTTGGCCTCATAATGTTAATAAACATCTGACTACAGTTACCTGAGATGTAGCTGTTTTAATAAAAGCCCTGGAAATCCATATTTCTGTGTGTATTTTGCATCCATCAAGCCCCCTCCAGCCTGCCTACTCACCCTGCCTACACACACACACACACACACTAACATGTAGTGGTTCTGCACAGGTGACTCACTCCGATTTTAATTTTAACAGAAACAATATCAAGGAGATACTTCAAAAGTACTTTTTTTAAAAGGACCTCTTCAATAGAAATAACGAGCGTATATTGTGCGTATGTTCCACTGTACGCTTTCATTAAGTAGTGCGCAGTCATGTATCAAAGATATTTATATCCCGCTTGACTTCTGAGATGGACAGAATAGTAGGCTGGAACGAAAATCACCGCCAAAATGTGAGGGCATGAGGTAAGAGGATGTAAAAGCAGGAGGTTGTTTAGATCAGTGGTTCTGATTTTCTTATTATAAAGACAATAACGATGTATTAACAAAGTCTCATGGTAATAGCATCCACTGTTCTCTAAAGATTTAATGGTTTTGAGTGTTTCTATGGACATTTGTGGTCTACAGTCCTAATGACTCTATAATCCATCCCTTCATTATCTTCTGCTTTGTCCTATTCTAGGGTCCCAGGGGAGGGTGTTATGAGGGCTGGGCAGGCAATTTACCTTGAATCCATGTTTTTGGACTGTGTTAGAGCTGGTGAGCCCAGAAGAAGCCCATGCAAACATGAGGAGAACATGGAGGCTTCACCCAGATCAGGTTTCCAAAGTGAATGTTCTAGCCACGACACCACCATCACTGTATAACTGTTTCTCTCAAATAAAAATACTTAATAGTTCTGTATGATAAAAGTGGAAAATTGTGATTTATTTTCCCTAGTAACTCCTACAAGCACTTAAAGTGACTTTGAAAAGAGAATCTTGGAAACAAGACCTCACTGTGAAGCACTTGGCAGTTGCAGGCTTTCTCAGCACTGGGGATCCAGGTTCGAATCCTGGATCTGGGCGGAGGTTGCAAGTTCTCCATGGAATGTGTCTATATGGGTATACCCTGGTTTCTCCAGTTTCCTCCCAAAGTCAAAAATCATGGATTTAAGGAGAATTGATTACTTCAAATTGCCCCTATATAGTGTGCAGTATAGTATGCCCAGCAATGCTCCTCCTATTAATGAACTGAGCATGATCCACCACCCAATTAACACCTACAAGATGTGTATATACCATGTTTCTGATTTCCGGTCCCACAAAGTACTATAGCTAAAGTGCACATAACCCCAGTTGTTGCCTACCGTTCCTGCTCGTGTGCTCAGTTTTTATGTTTATGAGTATTTAAAACCAATTATTTTAACAACAGGGGTTCAAATCCCAACCTGGGTGGAGTTTCCATGTTATCCACATGGGTTTTCTCCGGGTTCTCCGGTTTCCTCCCACAGTCCAAAAACATGGATCAAGGTCAATTGACTTCTCCAAATTGCCCCATATAGAGTGTGTTTGAGTGAGTGAGTGTGTGCCCAGCGATAGATTGGCGCCCTGTTCTGGGTGTATTTGCCCGGCGCCCGAAACATTCTCAATTGGATGGACATGAGTAACCCCACACAACCCTAACAGAGGATAAAGAGGAAGACAATGAATGAATGGATGGATGGATGTGTATTTTAACAACAGACAGAAATTCAACGCCCTATTAATCGCCGATAAGCATCCGTATACAGAATATCTTCGTGCTCCCTACGCACTTGAAATACACGCGAATCAACACAGTGGCGTTAGGCTCCCTATGTAGTGCTCTTCAGATTACATCGGGCACCGTTTAGAACGCGGTGGCCGTTTCCAAGCGACCCGACCAAACTTTGCCACTTCTATCAAGCAATTTAATGCCTACAAATACCAAAATGGAGTTTTATACAAACAAAAACGACTCTAAATCACTTGCAACACTGTCTGTGTTCAGCTTTATACCCCCGAGACGAACCGAACCCAAAGAACTGCGATATTTCAACACGAACCCCAAGGTACTCCAGAGGTGGTTTCCATCCGGTGCATCGTTAGCCGTCGTTTTCGGATAAAAATGATCGATTTGACTTTTTAATCTAAATTTAAGGGACCAGAAGTTTCTTCATACGACTGTGTGCATCGACGGGCTGAAGGCTACGATGAGAAATTGCACCGTGACGACCGACTGCACGCCAAAAACCGCGGATTGGACATTTTCACTGAGGTAAAAGTCATTCACAGTGTTACGTCCAACGCAATGACGTCACATTCAGGGACCTGGCAACACTTAGAAATTAAAAAAACGTTTGTAAAACGTACATTTTACAGTATTTTTATTCTTCAGACTTTTAGGTGTTTAAATGTTAATTATGGTGTGTTATGGAGTGTTAATGCTATTTTTTTTTAGAAAACATTGTTTGTTCGCGGGCGGCACCGTGGATTAGTGGTTGGCATGTTCTCTTCTCAGCTCTAGAAATTCCCAGTTCGAATCCACATCTGGGTGGAGTTTCCATGTTCTCCCCGTGTCCGCGTGGATTTCCTCCAGGTTTTCCGGTTTCCTCTCACAGTTCAAAAACATGGATCAAGGTCAACTGAATTCTCCAAATTGCCCCAAATAGAGTGTGTCTGTGTGAGTGAGTGTGTGCCCAGCGATAGATTGGCGCCCTGTCCTGGGTGTATCTGCCCAGCGCCCGAAACGTTTTCCCCTGGTTGGGCATGGGGAAACCCCCCCCCCCCCGTGACATTAGTATAGGATGCAGCGGAAGATAATGGATGGATGGATGTTTGTTCGCAGGAGGGATTAGACTGTTTAGCTATTAAAACATTTTCTAATTCGCTCTTACTGTCACCCATCCATCCATTATTTTCCGCTTTATCCTCTATTAGGATCGCATGTTCCCCATGCCCATCCAGGGGAGAACGTCACGGGCGCTGGGCAAATACACCCAGAGCAGGACGCCAGTCTATCACTGGACACACACTCACTCACACAGACACACACTTTATATGGGGAAATCTGGAGAACTCAAATGACCCTGATCCATGGACTGTGGGAGGAAACCAGGATGAAACCTACGCGGACACGGGGAGAACATGGAAACTCCACCCAGATGGGGATTCGAACCGGAAATTCCTAGTGCTGAGAGGAGAACATGCTAACCACTAAGCCACCGTGCCGTCCTCTTACTGTTACCATTTCTATATATTTTTTCAGGAGCGCTCCAGGCCCATCCCCGTGCGCTCATCGTCTGAGTACGGCCGCCGCGAGGCCCCAGCGCTGTACCAGCCCAGTCGTCAGTTCAGCCGTGTTGAATGTGTGCGCTCAGAGTTTTACAGGAGAAATGGAATCAGCACCACTATGTGACAAAGCCACGGTTCTGTGCATCCATTCTGAACAGGAACTCAACAGAACGGCGGAAGACGTCGATACAGTACCTGATTCTGAACATTAAAGTAAACTGACCTGATAAAAACACACCGGTAGGGTTGTTATTTGTAATTCTAGCTGGTGACTTTGGCTTGTTCTTCCTTGCACAAATCACATTTTCGCACACTGTTCAAAAACATAGGGCGACATGGTGGCTTAGTGGTGGGCACGTTGGTCTCTCAGCACCAGGGATTCCCGGTTCGAATCCCAATCTGGGTGGAGTTCCCACAGTCCAAAAACACAGATCAAGGTTAATTGAATTCTCCAAATTGCCCCATATAGAGTGTGTCTGTGTGAGTGAGTGTGTGCCCAGCGAAAGATTGGCACCCTGTCCTGGGTGTATCTGCCCAGCGCCCGAAACGTTCTCCCCTGGATGGGCATGAGAACCCCCCCACCCACCCCCACACACACACGACCCTAATATAGGATAAAGCGGAAGATAATGGATGGATGGATGTTCAAAAAGATCCCTTTGAATAAAATCAGTTAAAACCCAATAAACCCTTAAAGTGCTGCTTAAAAACGAAAAAGATTGAATATTTAATATTATATGTAGTATTATCCTAATAGTAGTGAGCACATCCGCCTTTCTGCACTGGGGATCCAGGTTTGAATCCTGATCTGGATGGTGTTTCCATGTTCTCCCCGTGTCCGTGGATTTAAAAAACATGGATTCAAATAATGCCTGATGTGTTGTTTTGTAACCACACACACACACACAGGTGTATATAAAGCTAGAAAAGATAACCTCAAACATTTTTGGAAATATTTTCTATATAAATTCTTTAATGATTAAGAAAATGGCAGCAGCAAAACATAAAAAAACCAAAACGAAATCAAACAGTCACAAATGATCCCGTACTGAATTTACATTTCCGGATGAGCCGTGCTGTTCACACACGCGGGGAGTCGTCCGCCCGTGACTCGTACATGCACCCTTGAGCTCTGTTCATACCGTCCAGCATGTAAAACGAAGCTCCGCTATTATTACAGGCTGAAACATGGTGCTGCGGAAACGTTCCTCGTGCTGGATGATCTGGAACGTGTGTATTTCGAAGCGGCGCAGCAGGCAGGAGATGATGGAGTTCAAGGCATTACGTTCCCCTGCGACAGGGATCGAGTCATCTCGGTGTGCACAAAGAAGGTCTTCAGGTCGCCTTTCCCCTTCACGTTGATGATCCCGCGACACGAGCACATGTAGCCCAGTGTCTGCAGCGTGCGACTGGTTTCCTCCGTCACCTGAGGACGTCGGTGAGACAGACCATGAGTTTAGTTTAAGACTTTAGAATGCATTCATTTCACAGGAGCCACAGTGAAAGTCATGTACCTGGATTTTCCCGAGAACCCCCGTGCTCTCCATCCGGCTGGCCACATTCACGGTGTTCCCCCAGATGTCATACTGCGGCTTCTGAGCGCCGATTACTCCTGCGATTACAGGGCCGTGGTTTATTCCTGATGAACATCAAACACACGGCTCGTTCACACCAAGAAAGGGGTTACCACCCTGCACCCTAATCCCCTTTAATTAGAACCCAGAACATTGTGGCTTTGTTTAAAACAAGGCTTTTTATCCCCACCTTACTCATCCATCAGTCGCTGTAGTGTACCATGTTTCTACACTTGGGCAGCACATTCATTCATTTATTATCTTCCGCTTTTCTCCTCTATAATGGCCGCGGGGGGGGGGTTCGGGCGCTGGACAGATACACCCAGAACAGGGCGTGAATCCATTGCTGGGCACACTTACTCACTCACACATACACACTCTATATGGGGCAATTTGGAGAATTCAATTGACCTTGATCCATGTTTGTGGACTATGGGAGGAAATCGGAGAACCCGGAAGAAACCCACACGGACACGGGGAGAACATGGAAACTCCACCTAGATTGGGATTCGAACCTGGAATCCCTAGTGCTGAGAGGACGTGCTAACCAGCACAGTGGTGTAGTAATCAGCCCATCAGCCTCTCAGCGCTGGGGATCCACTTCGGATTCGAATCTGGGTGGAGTTTGCATGTTCTTCCTGTGTCGCATGGGTTTCCTACCACATTCCAAAAAAACATGGATTCAGGATGAATTGGCTGCTCTCAATTACCACATGGGTGTGGTAGCTCAGTGGTTAGGGCATTGGATTATCAATCTGAAGGTTGTGGGTTCAAATCCCAGGTCCATTGAAGTTACCAATGTGGCTCCTTGAGCAAGATCCCTAACCCTCATTACTCCTTGTAAGTCGCTTTGGATAAAAGCGTCTGCTAAATGACTAAATGTAATGTAATCTAATGTAAATTGCCCATATATAGTGTACGTATGAGTGAGTGTGTGTAGGCCCAGCAATGGATTGGCACCTTGTCCTGGGTGTATTTGACCAGCACTTAAGACAGACAGGCTTCCTGGAGAACTTCATCCATGGCTCTGCTGACGAATACTGGATGAAACCTGAATATTAATTGGACTGGCGGTCCTGCAGGACGCCCTTAATGGACTCACATATAGTTTTCCAGTTTTTAGTTTTTCCATTTGTTTAATATCTGTACATAGCTGTCCTACATTGTTGTTGCTGCCTGGCCGCTCGTCACCCACTGAGTCTTGGTCCTCCCAAGGTTTCTTCCTTAAAATAACAACATAACAGGAAGTTTTGTCTTGCCACTGTCGCTTCGGCTTGCTCTTTGGGGTTTTAAATGCTTTTCATTCTGTAAAGCTGCTTTGTGACAATGTACTGTTGTAAAAAGCGCTATATAAATAAATAACTTAAACTTGGATGGACATAAGGACCCCTTCCACGACTCTAGTAGAGGTTTAATCATTAGATAATGAGATGAGATAAGATTCCTGGTTTGAATCCCCATCTGGGTGAAGTCTCCATGTTCTCCCCGTGTCCGCGTGGGTTCCCTCCGGGTTCTTCGGTTTCCTTCCACAGTCCAAAAACATGGATCAAGTCAATTGAATTCTCCAAATTGCCCCATATAGAGTGTGTCTATGTGAGGGAGTGTGTGCCCAGCGATGAATTGGCACCCTGTCCCGAGTGGATCTGCCCAGCCCAGACGTTCTCCCCTGGATGGGCATGGGGAACCCCACCATGACCCTACTAGAGGATAAAGTGGGAGATAATGGATGGATGGATGATCGTTGTGACCCTACAGTGATGTGCTGGTGCACATGGATCAGACACAGCAGTGCTGCTGGAGTTCTTAATTTCCTATAACTTTTCCTTAACAGTCAGGACCACAGATCTGGTGGGGTTTTAGTGCTGTGGTAATCTGTGCACTTTGTTAGATGCCTTATATAAGATTCTGTCTTCAGTGCACTACCACCATAGAGTATCACATAGAGTATCATATGGACTGCATTGTGAGATTAGAGACCTGCAGAGTGCATCCACATGGCGAGTGGAGCTAATGAATATAGAAACAAGACGCCAAACCTAATAAAGTGGTCTATACCTGCATTATGATGAGCAGTGATTTCCATGTACTCACCCACACGCAGTTTAAAGTCATTGAAGGAATGTTTGTTAATGAGGTCGAGTTTCCCAACGAGAGCAAAAGCAAATTCGACCAGGGTGCCGATGTGCATGTACTGCCGGTCATGATCCTGATGGATGAAAGCAAATTTCTGTTCAGCTTAATAAGAAATTAACATTCGCTGGGCACCTGAGTGCTTACAAATAAGACCCACGGACCCAACAAGAGGATCTAATGTGAGGAAAAATTGCAACTGGAGATGGTTTTGTTGATGTATTTGCAACAGAATGGTTCTCTTACTGCAAAGATCGTGAGCATCAGGATGATGAATTAATCCCAGCTGCACCTCTGCCTAATTGTCTTGGCACTGCAGTGACGCTAACTTGGAGAACCAAGTTGACAGTGCTGGGACATTGCGTCCCCATCTGGGTGGAGTTTCCATGTTCTCCCCGTGTCCGCGTGGGTTTCCTCCGGGTTCTCCAGGTTTCCTCCCACAGTCCAAAAACATGGATCAAGTCAATTGAGTTCTCCAAATTGCCCCATATAGAGTGTGTCTGTGTGAGTGAGTAAGTGTGTGCCCAGTGATAGATTGCTCCCCTGTCCTGGGTGTGTCTGCCCAGCGCCCGAGACATTCTCCCCTGGATGGGCATGGGGAACCCCCTCGCGACCCTAGTAGAGGATAAAGTGGAAGGTAATGGATGGATGGCTAACAGCGTACTGCTGGGATAAGACACAATATGTCGCAGTTAAACTTCTTTGGGATGTACTAAAATATATAATCATAATTTTAATATAATCATTTTTGGATAAAAAGTCCAAAAGACAGGTGGCCTGGTGGTTTAGTGGTTAGCATGTTCTCCTCTCAGCATTCCAGGTTCGAATACCAATCTGGGAGGAGTTTCCATGTCCTCCCCGTGTCCGCGTGGGTTTCCTCTGGGTTCTCCGGTTTTCTCCCACAGTCCAAATACATGGATTAAGTCAATTGAATTCTCCAAATTGCCCCATATAGAGTGTGTGTATGAATGAGTGTGTGCACAGTGATAGATTGGTGCCCTGTCCTGGGTGTATCTGCCCAGTGCCCGAGACGTTCCCCCCTGGATGGGCATGGGGAACCCCACCGCGACCCTAGTAGAGTAATGTTGTCTCAGTATATGCTTGAAATATTTGTTTAGGTTCTAATGATGTTCTATAACTCGGTCTTTTGATGCTTTTAAAGATAAGCAGAGTAAAGAGGACCAAACCTTCAGCACCAAGGACAGTGGCATCAAAAAAATCGCTCACATAAGCTTTTTTCAAACAATCACTTTGACTTTTTAAAATACATATACAGACATAACGGGAGCTAAAGAGCTGAGGCATTATAAAAAAAGATGCTGAAGGTGGTTAGTACATTTTCACACCAAGAAGGTCCTGGGTTCTCGTTGCGGTCCGTTCTATGTGGGTTTTTATTTCTTGCATGTACGAAAGTGCATTTGCACCCGAAAAAATGAACAGTATAACGCTGACCTGTGCGTAATCCTGTCCAGGAGGGATGTTCAGACCGGTCGCAGCCATGTAGGTGCTACCGATGGTCTTTATCTTCTCCACACCACTGAATTTGGGTTTGGACAGTAACTGGAAATCCAAAAATGGCAAGCAATCAGCACAAAAACATTGAAAGAAAACCTCTGTCACTCTAAAGATGCCGTCAGAGCGTGAACGCAGTGATGGAACGTTTATTTTCGGGGAAATGAGCATCGTATTAAGCTTCATGGACTAAAAAACACGAGCGACGCAACGAGACCCTGAAGAAAAAGCTGAATCTTTTATAAATGAGGGCGGCATGGTGGCTTAGTGGTTTAGCATGTTCTCCTCTCGGCGCTCGGGATTCCCGAATCCCAATCTGGGTGGAGTTTCCATGTTCTCCAAGTGTCCGCGTGGGTTTCCTCCAGGTTCTCCGGTTTCCTCCCACAGTCCAAAAACATGGATCAAGACAATTGAATTCTCCAAATAGAGTTGTCTGTCCATATAGAGTCTGTCTGTCTGTGTGGGTGAGTGAGTGTGTTCCCAGTGATAGATTGCCCCCCTGTCCTGGGTGTAGCCCAGCGCCCGAAACGTTGTCCCAAGAATGGGCATGGAGACCCCCCGCAACCCTAATAGAGGATAAAGCAGACGATAATGGACGGATGGATGTTATAAATGATACATATATATGTAATCTCCTCTCACCATATAGAGCACATTGTAGTTCTACAATTACAGACTGTAGTCCATCTGTTGAATCTGAACATCGAGCTAGGTGGTGAGCTTGGTATTTTCTCCCTTGCTCAGCTCACATTCTCTTATACTGTCCAATAATCTATTTAAATAAATAAATTAAAACAATAAATCCTGGACGGCATAGTGGCTTAGTGGTTAGCATGTTCTCTTCTCGGCACTAGGGATTCCCGGTGGGTTTCCTCCGGTTCTCCAGTTTCCTCCCACAGTCCAAAAACATAGATTACGGTCAGATGAGTTCTCCAAATTGCCCCATATAGAGTGTGTATTAGTGAGTGGGTCTCCAGTAATGGATTGCCCCCCTGTCCTGGGTGTATCTGCCCAGAGCCCGAAACGTTCTCCCCTGGATGGGCATGGGGAACCCCCCCGCGACCCTAATAGAGGATAAAGCGGAATGTAATAAATGGATGGACAATAACACCTTAAACACTAATGGACAGCATGGTGGCGTCTCTCCGCACTGAGGTTTTAGGTTCAAATCCTGTTCCTGATCCGAATCTGATCCTGATCTGTGGATATTCTCCCCGTGACCGCATGGGTTTCCTCCAGGTTCTCCGGTTTCCTCCCACAGTCTAAAAACATGGTTTCAAGGTGAACTGGACAATCTGAATTGCCTCAGCAAATCATACCTGCACTGCGGGGTCCTGATTTGAAGTTAATATAACAACCAATTACAGAACGCTTTCCGCTTTTTAACACTTTCAGTGAAGCTGAGAGGATCTAAGAGATTCTGCGAGTCTAAAAATGACTTTTAGGCATTGGAAATAAATAATGGAATATAATAACCCTTCATTTCAAACTCTTAGACTTCCAGCTTGCAAAGCTGCATGCCTTCAAGAGTTTAGAACACTGAGACTGTGAGGAAAAAAACTATTTATGGAAAAATAAAAGTCCATTTCCATGGTTACGGCATTTTGTTCAGGTATAGTGTATAATGCAGCTGCATGGAACTAAGTTGGTGGTAGAAGCCAGTCGTATTAATGGCACAATGTTTGTGAGATTGCTGATGACTGGATTCTTTTTTTTAAGAATACAGACTGTGTAAAAGGTGCCTAGGGCACCTGTTCTTCTGTTGTTTCTGTTCCGTTCCTATTTAAGTTAATTAACTTTCATTCAGGGTCGGTTTAGTTAATTAGCTCTTTTCTTTCATTGGTTTGTTTTGTGCACGTGGTCGGGTTTCTTTATGTATTTATTTCCTGTGTTCCCCTTCCTCAGTGCACGTTAATTTTATGTTCACTCACGTCGGTACCTCTGTGTGTTTCGTTGTCACTACACCTTTAATAAAGTCTGTTAATCTGCTACCTGCGTGCCTGGCTCCCTTCTGCGCATTAAGGCGCTGCGGCTCTGCGCTTCATTTGCGCAGCCGTCTTCAGTCCGAGGTAGGCGTGTGTGACAGACTGTATTCTGTCTACTTTTAAATCACTTCTTAAAACCCATCTGTTTCGGATCGCTTTTAACCTCTAATTTAATTTAATTTAATTTAGTACTTTATTTCTGTTTCTGCTTTTTAATTTTGCTTCTCTTATTGTATAACTGCATTAATGATTAATATGCCTTGTGTGTTCTAATGATTTACTGCTTTATTTGTTTTTGTAAAGCGTCTTTGATATTTCTAAAAGCTCTATATAAATAAAATGTATTTTTATTATTATTTTATATTATTATATATATATTTTTTTTTGCAGGGCGGCACGTTGGTGGTTGGCATGTTCTCCTCTCAGCTCTAGGGATTCCTGGTTCGAATCCCAATCTGGGTGGAGTTTCCATGTTCTCCCCGTGTCTGTGTGGGTTTCCTACGGGTTCTCCGGTTTCCTCCCACAGTCCAAAAACATGGATCAAGGTCAATTGAATTCTCCAAATTGCCCCATGTAGAGTATGTCTGTGTGAGTCAGTGTGTGCCCAGTGATAGATTGCCGCCCTGTATCTGCCCATTGCTGAAACATTCTCCCCTGGATGCCCCCCCACGACCCTAATAGAGGATAAAGGATAAAGACAAAAAAAAGCAGTTCAACGATCAGGGGGTTCAACATGTACCTCATCGAAATCAGCAATGATCTCATTGAGGAGCCTGAGGCACTCCAGACCCTCTTTGTTTACGTCGGACTCGGTGTAGAATTCCTTAAAGTCGGGGATAGAGGCGAACATGACGCACACCAGCTCGTACGATTGGTGGTAGAGGTCCTGCGAATATTAAGGCACATTACGGATCACTGAAACCTCTGTATAAGTATGAAATGATTCATTCAAATGTTTCTATGTCATGTAACACATAAGTATGCAGACACCCTCCATCATTATTTCATTTAATTTCATTAATACCACATAACAGGGTGACAAGGTGGCTTAGTGGTTGGCATGTTCTCCTCTCAGCGCTGGGGATTCCCGGTTTGAATCCTAATCTGGGTGGAGTTTCCATGTTCTCCCCGTGTCCGCATTGGTTTCCTCCGGGTTCTCCGGTTTCCTCCCACAGTCCAAAAACATGGATTAAGGTCGATTGAATTCTCCAAATTGCCCCATATAGAGTGTGTGTAAGTGAGTGTGTGCCCAGTGACAGATTGGCGCCCTGTCCTGGGTAAATCTGCCCAGCGCCCGAGATTTTCTCCCCTGGATGGGCATGGTGTCCCTGGTAGTGAATAAAGTGGAAGATAATGGATGGATAATACCACATAATATTAATCGTACAGGAAAAAAAGACAAAAGGCACGGTTGCTTAGTGTTTAGCATGTTCTCCTCTCAGCGCTGGGGATTTCCAATTCGAATCCCAATATGGGTGGAGTTTCCATGTTCTCCCCGTGTCCGCGTGGGTTTCCTCCGGGTTCTCCGGTTTCCTCCCACAGTCCAAAAACATGGATTAAGGTCAATTGAATTCTCCAAATTGCCCCATAGAGTGTGTATGTGTAAGTGAGTGTGTATCCAGTGATAGATTGCCCCCTGTCCTGGGTGTATTTGCAGTGCGCCCAAAACGTTCTTCCCTGGATGGGCATTGGGAACCCCCCTGCGACCCTAATAAAGACTTTCGTAGCTCTCGAACCGGAATCGGGGCTACCCCAACCCAATGTCCCAGCCCTGAGTCCATGGCACCATGAGCGTAAATACTCTAAGGACTACACTATAAAAAAGGTGAGACACCTTAATGCCGGCTCCGCAAGAACCCTCTATTAACTGGTTCCCAACCCTGCCTGATGTAACGACGAGCATCCTCACCTCATTCTTCCAGTTTCGTGCCAGGAAGTGCTCGGCCACGTGGGCCGGAAGAACGTTCTCCAGCAGCACGCGGTTCAGGTTCTCCATGGTCTCGATCTCTTCACATTCCCGTTTGAACTTGTTCCTCCAGAGGAAGTCTAACCTACAGTAATATTCATTCTGTTACAAAAGGACACAGAGGTAAAGAGATGCAGACATCTTATCACCTTGTGTGGAGCAGAGAGTCAGACATATGTACAGACATTCTATAAGCACATGAGCACGAGACGTCCATTCCCATCAGATCCGCGAAGACGGGAGAGAACAAAGAACAGTCAAAAGGGCTTGGGAGTTGAAGATAATTTAGGGGAAATAGGGTTAGATTGTGCTGTCATGAATGCCTGCGGCAGTAATGTGCAGGTGTATGAATAGTTTGAGGGTTAGGGGGAATAGGGTAAGGGTTCGATTATGATGTCATAGAGTCAGGGTTAGATTGTGATGTCATAAAATCTCCTGCGGTAGTAATGTACTGGCGTCTGAAAAGTTTGAGGGTTAGGGGGAATAAAGTTAGTGTTAGATTGTGATGTCATAAAATCTGCAGGAGTAATGTACAGATGTCTTAATACTTTAGGGTTTAGGGGGAATAGGGTTAGAGTTAGATTGTGATGTCATAAAATCTAATACAGGAGCAATATGTAGGTGTCTAAATACTTTGGGGTTTAGGGGAATAGGGTTAGGGTTAGATTGTGATGTCATAAAATCTCCTGCAGGAGTAATGTGCAGGCGTCTGCATACTTAAGGGGTTAGAGTTATATTGTGATGTCATAAAATCTTATATAGGAGTAATATACAGGTGTCTGAATAGTTTGAGGTTTAGGGGAATAGGGTTAGGGTTAGATTGTCCGTCCATCCATTATCTTCTGCTTTATCCTCTATAAGGGTCGCGGGGGGGATTCCCATACTATCCAGAGAACGTTTCGGGCGCTGGGCAGAGACACCCAGGACAGGGGGGCAATCTATCACTGGGCACAAACTCACTCACACAGACACACTCTATATGGGGCAATTTGGTGAATTCCATTGACTTGATCCATGTTTTTTGGACTGTGGAAGGAAACCGGAGAACCCGGAGGAAACCCACGCGGACACGGGCAGAACATGGAAACTCCACCCAGATGGGGATTTGAACTGGGAATCCCTAGTGCTGAGAGGAGAACATGCTAATCACCAAGCCCAGGGTTAGATTGTGATGTCAAATCTAATATAGGTGTAATGTGCAGGTGTCTTAATACTTTGAGGGTTAGGGGGAATAGAGTTAGAGTTAGATTGTGATGTCATATAATCTTTTGCAGGAATAACGTCTAGGCGTCCTAATACTTTGGACATTTTATTCTTCGCTGATGAAACCCCGAAACACCTTACCTTGTTGTTTATGCCGTGAAAACATGCGAAACCCACCTGCCTCGCCAGCACCAGCAGCGTGATGAAGAAAATGAAGAGTGAAACAGAACCCATCGTCTTCAGATCCTTCAGAACACCCGGCCTGGCAAACGCAAGAGAGGAGAATTGAGAGAACAGAAAGTGCGAGGGGGGGATGTAAGGTAATCTTTATTCATGCAGCCTCGGTGTGGAGAGAGCGGGATCTTTTCATCTGTGCCTCGGGAGGCAGTGAGAGGTTGGAAATCCGCTCCTCGGGGATTTAATGTCAGAATGTCAAATCCTCTTACAAGCCATCTGATAAATGTGAGACATCAGGACAAACAACGCCGAAGGAAGACGGTGATGCAAGAGCTTTCTTTGTCTTCTGGAAAGATTTTCAGCTCTGGTTCTAAAAAATCCTTTTATTTCAGATGTATTAACCTTTACTTACACATGTCAGCGAGACATTTCAGACTTTTATTTTGACATTTATTTGGTAATTACCTCATGTGTGTTCATTCCGCTCTTTTAATAGACCCCCAAAGATCAGCCGCGCATCATTCCATCGTCCTCATTAAACCCATATTGGGTCTTTGGGTCTAAGCAGGATTTGCAATGACAAAAATGAATTGGGTTTTCAAAATCACGGGGTTTTCACCTCTATCACATTTTAAGGTGAACAAGTATCATCAGAGGCTGGCTTAGTGGAGTTTCCATGTTCTCCCCGTATCCGCGTGGGTTTCCTCCGGGTTCTCAAGTTTCCTTCCACAGTCCAAAAAAATGGATCAAGGTCAATTGTATTCTCCAAATTGCCCCATATAAAGTGTGTCTGTGTGAGTGAGTGCGTGTGTGCCCAGTGATAGGTTGCCCCCCTGTCCTGGGTGAATCTGCCCAGTGCCCGAAACGTTCTCCCCTGGATGGGCATGGGGAACCCAACCGCGACCCTAATAGAGGATAAAGGGATTCAAAACTGGGGACCTTCAGGTCACGAGGCTGCTTCCTTAACCACAAACCTACAACTGCCGTCTTTATTTGCAATCATATGTGACCTAACGGAAAATAGCCAATGATGCTGGGGGTTCCCCATGTCCATCCAGGGGAGAACGTATCAGGCGCTGGGCAGATACACCCAGGACAGGGCGCCAATCTATTGCTGGGCACACGCTCACTGATTGGATACTCCAATTTACAGCAGCCAATTCACCTTAAATCCATGTTTTTGGACGACGGGAGAGACAAACCACATAGAGACGAGGAGAACATGGAAACTCCACCCAGATCCGGATTTGAACCTGGATCACCAGCCCTCGCTAACTTGACTTGTGACTCCTTGTGAAGAAAATCATCCGTCCATCCATTATCTTCTTCTTCATCCTCTACTAGGTTCATAGGGGGGGGGGTGTTCCCCATGCCCATTCAGGGGAACGTCTTGGGTGCTGGGCAGATACACCCAGGACAGGGTGCCAATCTATCGCTGGGCACACACTCACTCACACAAACAGACTCTATATGGGGCAATTTGGAGAACTCCACTGACCTTGATCCATGTTTTTGGACTGTGAGAGGAACCCAGAGAACTTGGATGAGACCCACGCAGACACGTGGAGAACATGGAAACTCCACCCAGAAGGGGATTCGAACCGGGAATCCCCAGCGCTGAGATGAGAACATGCTAAACCACTAAGCCACCGTGCCACCCTGATAAAAACCAACAAAACTAAAAGTTGGTCTCTATGATGAAGCTGTATCTGCAGAGACCAAAGAGGAACCGAGGGAACCTGAAGATGGAAAGGCGGGAGTTTTCCAGGAGATGATCAGCTGCTCTGCTGTCAGTCATCTGGAAACGGATCGAACCTGAGCAATCCGCCGTAATCTCGTTACGCGCCTCCACCGCCGTCGCTCTTTGGGAATCGATGGAGCAGATTTTCTGTTTGCTTGCCCACCCCATCCCCCCTCAGCTCTGCTCCACGGTCCTCCCGACAGCCGGCTGTCTGACCTTAAAACTCATCCCACCACAACTGATCCGGGGTTCTTCAGACAAACCAAGCGTGCAACTGAGACAAATCCCCAGAGAACCACATTACAGGCTTGAAAGTATGTGGACAGCCAGATATCACATGAACACGACCTCCACGATTTATAATGTCACTGTTTCTCCTTTCATGCAGCTTCATTAATATCCATCCTTCCATTATCTTCCGCTTTATCCTCTATTAGGGTCGCGGGGTGGGAGGGGGTTCCCCATGTCCATCCAGGGAGGAACGTGGGTACACCCAGGACAGGGCGCCAATCTATCTCTGGGCACACACTCACTCACATGCACTCACTATATATGGGGCAATCTGGAGAACTCAATTGACTTGATACATGTTTTTGGACTGTGGGAGAAACCCGGAGAACCCGGAGGAAAACATAAAAACTCCACCCAGATTGGGATTCGAACCGGGAATCCCTAGCGCTCAGATTAGAACATGCCAACCACTAAGCCAACATGCTGCCCTCAAAAAGATCCTTTTAAATAAAACCAAATAATACGGTTGCGGGGGGGTTCCCCATGCTCATCCAGGGGAGAACGTTTCAGGTGCTGGGCAGATACACCCAGGACAGGATGCCAATCTATCGCTGGGCACACACTCACTCACACAAACACACTCTATATGGGGCAATTTGGAGAACTCAATTGACCTTGAGCCATGTTTTAGGACTGTGGAATGAAACCGGAGAACCCGGTGGAAATCCGAGCAGACACGGGGAGAACATGGACACTCCACCCAGATTGGGATTCGAACTGGGAATCCCTAGCGCTGAGAGGAGAACATGCTAAACACTAAGCCACTGTGCCGCCCTTTATTAATATTAGTGACACTCAATGTTTTTGTTAGGGGTGTGAAGGCATACCGGTTATGAGGCTGAGCTTTATAAAGGGCAGTACTGTACTCGTCCAGCACGGTGGCGTGAGTCTGCAAGATGATGAAGTTGTAGGTCACCACGGCAGCCATCATGATCAACATCTTCAGCTCGTAGTTGATCCTCAGGAACACGGAGCAGGACACCAGGCCGAGGATACAGCAGTAGATAAAGTACTGAAAAAGGAAGAAGAACAGGTTCTGATGATGAGAAGTTCTAAATTACTGCCCTCTTACTGCCCCACTATCCATATCAACATCCAAACGTATTGACAATGTCTATGTCTATAATGTCCATGTCTATCTCACAGCGGGGTTTCCATGTTCTCCATGTGTCCATGTGGGTTTCCTCCGGGTTCTCCGGTTTCATAGTCCACAAACATGGATTCAAGTTTAAATTATATAAATAAATTAAAGTATAAATTAAATGGACGGCACTGTAGCTTAGTGGTTTAGCACGTTCTCCTCTCAGCACTAGGGAATCCCAGTTGGAATCCCAATCTGGGTGGAGTCTCAATGTTCTCCCCGTGTCCGCGTGGGTTTCCTCCGGGTTCTCCGGTTTCCTCCCACAGTCCAAAAAGATGGATCAAGGTCAATTGAATTCTCCAAATTGCCCCATATAGAGTGTGTCTGTGTGAGTGAGTGTGTGCCCAGCGATGAATTGGTGCCCTTTCCTGGTTGTATCTGCCCAACCCCCTGGTAAATGTGTTATAAATCTAAATAGATGATATCTGGATGAATTAATGACTTACAGGCAAGTAGAACTTATCCGAGGCCTGCGTGCTTTGTCCAAACACACCGTGCACCGACTCGTTGGAAACGTTCGGCGTAGCTACGATAAACATTCTCTCTTCTTCTAAGAAGAACTGTGCACACGGAGAAGAACATTACCCAACAGCAACACTATGTTCACTCTGTGACCGTCACTCGTAGCCATTTCTGCTGATGCTCTGCTCTAAAACTCATGTTTGGGGTTTTGTTGGTTAATAAGACATTGGAGATAAAAAAAAAAAAACATCTTCACTGCATGACACTGCCACCACCATGCTTCGCTGTGGGGCCCTTGGTTTGCACTATACAAACTTTCCTCCCACAGTCCAAAAACATGGCTCTAGGTCAATGGAATACTCCAGATTGCCCCATATAGAGTGTGTGTGAGTGAGTGTGTGCCCAGTGATAGATTGGCACCCTGTCCTGGGTGTATCTGCCCAGTGCCCGAGGCGTTCTCCCCTGGATGGGCATGGGGAACCCCCCCCCGAGACCCTAATAGAGGATAAAGCGGAGGATGATGGATGGATGATGTAAAGTAGATTAAAAACTTTATTTGAGTAGCGAGTTGTAGGTTCGAATCCCAATATGGGCGGACTGTCGCTAAACGAAACGACGATATTGTAATTGGGAAAAAGTTTCTCAAATATTAATGTGACCGGATAACTCAGCATGACCTGCTCGGGCCTATCCCGGCCCTTAATTAGTCAGTCGTTCACCGAACAGCTGAAGGAGATGAGCTCTGATTAATAAAAAGGGTTTTTCTGGGTAACGGTCCAACGGCGACGCATGTGCAAAGTAACAAAATATCACAGTCAACCGGCAGCCAGATACCACGGCACGGCGGCCGTCGAGACACTCACCATGTTGAAGACGGCCATGATGAGGATGAGCGCCGTGGTTGCCATAGTGAGGACGAGCCGGACGCAGGGCTTGTTGGCGCTGAGAGACGACGAACTCGGGAGGAGGGAGCAGGAGGTCACGCGACCCCATCGCTACAGCAACAAGGAAAAGGTGTCAAACTTTCACCCATGGCATTAACATCTCGTCTACGTGGCCGAAGGTCCCAGAGCGCCTGAGTTTAACATCCAGATTTATTCCGTGAGAGATTCAGTTCTATTTCTGCCAAAAGAATCTGCTCCAGTTTATGTATCTTGGGACGTGCCGGCCTTTCCTCTCCTTTTTAAGCATTCGGTGTTGTGTCATGTTCAACGGGTCACTGCTGATCTGCACTGTGACCATCTGTTCGCGGCAGCATGCGCTGTGCTCTGTTACTGTACAACAAAACTCTGAAGGATCCAGCGTTGAAGAAAAATAAAGAACGTCTCTGCACCTGGCATGTTTACGCCCTGAGCAACACAAACGTTCAAGCTTCAGGCAGAGCATGGATGGGATTCAGAAAAATCATAACCATAAATATTGCAGGGATATAAGGGACCTACAGGGCGGCGTGGTGGCTTAGCAGTTTAGCATGTTCTCCTCTCAGCGCTAGGGATTCCCGGTTCGAATCCCAATCTGGGTGGAGTTTCCATGTTCTCTCCGTGTCCGCGTGGGTTTCTCTCCGGTTTTCTCCCACAGTCCAAAAATATGGATCAAGTCATTTAAATTCTCCAAATTGCCCCATATAGAGTGTGTCTGTGTGAGTGAGTGTGTGTCCAGCAATGGATTGGCCCCCTGTCCTGGGTGTATCTGCCCAGCGCCCGACGTTTTCCCCTGGATGAGCATTGGGAACCCCCCCGTGACCCTGGTAGTGGATAAAGCGGAAGATAATAAGTGGATAATACCACATAACGGTAAAAGTACAGGAAACAAAGACAAAAGGCATGCCGGCTTAGTGGTTGGCCGGCTTAGTTGTTGGCATGTTCTCCTCTCAGTGCTGGGGATTCCCGGTTCGAATGCCAATCTGGGTGGGGTTTCCATGTTCTCTCCGTGTCCGTGTGGGTTTCCTCCGGGTTCTCCGGTTTCCTCCCATAGTCCAAAAACATGGATCAAGTCAATTGAATTCTCCAAATTGCCCCATATAGTGTGTGTGTGTAAGTGAGTGTGTGCCCAGTGATAGATTGGCGCCCTGTCCTGGGTGTATCTGCCCAGCGCCCGAAACGTTCTCCCCTGGATGGGCATTGAGGAACCCTTCCCCGCGACCCTAGTAAAGGATGAAGTAGAAGATAATGGATGGATGGGTGATAAGGTGTCCATGAACGTGTGTTTTGTTAGCTGGATCCATCCTCTCAACCAGCGCTATCAGAGTGCCCATCCTGTGTGGAGGTGGATGAACCACAGCATCACTCTATATTCCCTCTGGAGTAATCCTAGAATGTAAAATAGCTCCGCCGACGGTTTAAAAAAGTCAAGACCCAAAACATAATACTTCTTAATATGGATGATGACATAATAATAGCGTAAATAAATAACCCGCTGTTTTAACTCCACCACGGAGCTCCAGGAGAAACCCGGACGTATGAATACAAAGGGCCTGAGAGTTTTCAGGAGAAAATCAATTTGTTTTCCTTTTCGGTACCTCTCTGTGAAAATCTGAAAGGAGTTGTCCTTGAACACGATGTTTTATTTCTGCCGCAATTCAGAACGAAATGTGTCTGACCTTCATGGCCCTTATTCTCAAAGCACTATTATCACTAACAAGCTGCAGGTTTCCAATATGTTCAAACTCCGTGTTTATGGAGGCCCGAGGGGATTGGTGAAAAGTGAGAGCCGCCGATACATCCAGGGGAAGAAATGTACCATACGTTGTTGCTCTGCTTGGAAAGGTTTGGAAAGGCCGTTCTTCTTTCTGCAGGCCTGTGCACAGACTGAGGTTCTTGTCATGGGTGCGCAGTTTTGTGCTTAACAACATTAAAGAGCTCGAAAGACACTTGGTCGAAAACTTAATGAGTCCCATCCTAGTCCTGCAAATCTGCCCCTATTGGGGAATTAAACAAGGTTCTTGTTTATGAATTACCTTTGACTCCATGTTGACTCCTAAATCTCCATGTTCTCCCCGTGGGTTTCCTCCGGGTTCTCCGGTTTCGTCCCACAGTCCAAAAACATGGATCAAGGTCAATTGAATTCTCCAAATTGCCCCATATAGAGTATGTATGTAAAAGTGAGCGTGTGCCCAGTGATAGATTGCCCCCTCTGTCCTGGGTGTATCTGCCCAGCACCCGAGATGTTCTCTCCTGGATGGGCATGGAGAACCCCCCGGGACCCTAATGTAGGATAAAGTGGAAGATAACGGATGGATGGATGGACGTTCCGGCTGTTATTTGTAAGGACTGATGTAGATGTAATTGCAATTACTTCATGTAATTGCTGAAACTCACCAGTATGTGGCCCGCAAAGCAAATGATGAGGATGAGCGTCAACAGTAGGAAGGTCGTTCCAAAAGAAATGCCGAGCACAGTCGTTCTGTGGAACACACAGGCTTACCGTCACTCAGCTTTAATTATTATTATTATTATTATTACTATTTTTATTATTATTAAATTGACATTTATATATTAGACATTCGAATTTCGATCTAGGTGGAGTTTCCATTTTCTCCCTGTGTCCGCGTGAGTTTCCTCCGGGTTCTCCAGTTTCCTTCCACAGTCCAAAAACATGGATGAAGGTCAATTGAATTTTCAAAATTGCCCCATATAGAGTGTGTCTGTGTGAGTGAGTGATAGATTGCCCCACTGTCCTGGGTGTATCTGCCCAGCGCCCGAAATGTTCTCCCCTGGATGGGCATTGGGACCCCCTCCACGACCTTAGTAGAGGATAAAGCCGAAGATAATGGATTGATGGTTTTCTTCACAAAGAGTCACAAGTCCAGGCAGCGAACGCTGAAAATCCAGGTTCGAATCTCGAACTGGGTGGAGTTTCTATGTTCTCCTTGTCTCTATGTGGGTTGTCCTCCCACAGTCCAAAACATGGATTGTTTACAGAGCACATGGCACATGGAACACTTATTCCATCGTCGGCCGGCACCAGAGTGCAGTTCCCACCGCCGCTCCCACTAAAAGGAAGAGCTGGTGAAGAGCCACTAATCGCGTTCCGAGTTTCCATGTTCTCCCCGTGTCCGCATGGGTTTTCTCTGGATTCTCCAGTTTCCTCCCACAGTCCAAAAACATGGATCAAGGTCAATCGAATTCTCCAAATTGCCCCAAATAGAGTGTGTCTGTGTTAGTGCGTGTGTGCCCAGTGATAGATTGGCACCCTGTGCTGGGTGTATCTGTCCAGCGCCCAATACATTCTATCCTGGATGGGCATGGGGAACCCCCCCGCGACCCTGATAAAGGATAAAGCGGAAGATAATGGATGAATGGATTATTATTATTATTAAATTGACATTTATATATTAGACATTCGAATCCCAATCTGGGTGGAGTTTCCATGTTCTCCCCTGGATGGAAAAAACATGGATTAAGGTCAATTGAGTTCTCCAAATTGCCCCATATACAGTGTGTCTGAGTGAGTGAGTGTGTGCCCAGTGATAGATTGGCGTCCTGTCCTGGGTGTATCTGCCCAGTGCCCGAAACGTTCTCCCTAGGATGGGCATGGGGACCCCCTCCTAGTAGCGGACAACGCAGAAGATAATGGATGGATAGATATTGGACATGTTAGTTGTGTGTAGTTTATTTCCAAAGTGTGTTTGAGGTATTCTGATGGTCCAGTAATAATATTATAATACTCCTCGTCTTTCGTTCGGTCAGCCGTCCCTGCGGCTGGTGAACCGGCCTGGTGATGTCTAAGTGCAGCTTTAACATCGCTGAAGTGTCATGCTTCATAATCCATCAAAGCATGAAGTGCATATAAAGAAAGTCAGGAAGTGCGGACACATTAAAGAGATAAAAATCGATGAGGGCATCTCTCAGACGTCGGAGGTCCACGACCCGCACATCGATTTCTCCTGCCGAACCCCCTACATCATTTCAGCTGTTTAATTCGCAGAATCCATATCTGCCTCGGTCCATTTGTCTTCATCACATGCTGATCTCTGTGTCTTAATACTTTAAGCCTTCCGATCGTGTAACACAAGGTGTTATTTAACGACCGCAATTGCGCTGCAATTTTTGGTAGTTAAAAGGGTACCGTGAGGTATTTAAAGTACCTACTTTGGCAGAACTAACACTTGGATGATGAAGATGCAGAAAAAGATGAAGCAAGCACAGGTCACGTAGTACTTAAAGGCCGGTAACGTCGTTGCTCTGTACTGTGGATAGAAATAGAAACGGATGTGATGTCATTATATTTAATCTAAGACAAATTACATGTAGTGTAACGGTGGCTTAGTGGTTTAGCATGTTCTCCTCTCAGCATTAGGGATTCCTGGTTCGAATCCCATTCTGGGTGGAGTTTCCATGTTCTCCCCGACTCCATGTGGGTTTCCTCCGGGTTCTCCGGTTTCCTCCCACAGTCCAAAAACATGGATCAAGGTCAATTGAGTTCTCCAAATTGCCCCATATAGAGTGTGTTTTTTGAGTGAGTGTGTGTCCAGTGATAGATTGTCGCCCTGTCCTGGGTGTATCTGCCCAGCGCCCAAAACGTTCTTCCCTGGATAGGCATGGGGAACCCCCCCGCGACCCTAATGGAGGATAAAGCGGAAGATAATGGAGGGATGGATGGACTTACAAGGTTCTCAAATCAGTTAGGATTAGAACACTTGATTGGGGTTGGCCATGCTGCCCCCTGGAGGGGGCTAAGGGTCTTGTACAAGGACTATAGCTACAAAGTACTATGACTGAAGTGCCCTTGAGCAAAGAACATAATCCCAATTGCTCCCTGGGTGCTGTATACACGGTTGCCCACCGCTTCAGACACGTGTGTTCACTTCACTCAGTGTGTGTGTGTGTGTGTGTGTGTGTGTTTCACTGCACAAATTTTGTATTGGAACTACATAGAACATCACAGAGGTCATTTAAAAAAAAATGCCATTTATTAAAGCTAATAAAAATCCTGCTTGTCAAATCACTAACATAACCCTAACAACTACACAACCTTGTCACAATGTCACAACCTGCACGGGGTTCTGAACCTTTAAAAACAGTGCACGTCCTTATATTAGCCTAAACAAAGTAGCATGATGCATATAAGCGCAGTGTAAGGGTGTAGCGGGATTCACCGCCGTTGCCCTCTAGTGACAAAACGGTGTCAAATTCAACATTCTGGTACAAGTCTTATGAGGTCCTGCGGCCGCCATACTCATGTGCAAAGAGGGACAGCTTGCCCCGCCTTAAGAACGTAAGGAACACCGCATACAATGTGCTTTATTGCTTTATTGTGGCTCCATAGAATTCCAGATGGAACAATATGGAGGTGCTGCCACACTTCACCTCCTGTAGCTCCTAATCAGAAGCCAAACGGGTGCCTGTTCTCTGTGGTGTCTGGTCATGTGATATTGTACAGGGCTATACTGCTGCTCGGAACCGAGCTACGTCCTGAGGATGGCGTGGAGATATTACCTCTTTCTCCAAAGTCTTGTTGTGGAAAAATAGAGAGATTCTCTGAATGTCCTCCGATTTCAGCCACTGTCTGACAAGAAGAGAAAAGAGGAGAACACTCACGTCCATTATCCACTTTATCTGCTCCACCCATTATATCGATCAGATTGTCATATTGTCAATCCACAATAAATGTATTCTCTAACCATCAGCGCCCTCACATGACCCCAACAGCAGGTACCATTTGGGTGGTGGCTAAATCTCAATGGTGCAGCGAAATTGATGTGGTGGTGGTGGTGGTGTTGTTGTGTTAGTGTACGTTATTGACAAACACACTGTGCAGGTAAAACCATTATGCAGATATATCTAGATAGGTGTAGTATACCCTCTCTTACCAGCCCCACACACACCATCATACCACCACCATACCACATCACTGTGTCAATGCAGTGCAGGGTATCATCCGCCACCCAAAAATAGGGCTTTATGGTGGTTTATAGTGGTTCTGTTGCGGTAAAGACTAAGAGGGTGTAGTACATGGAGAAACAGATGGACAACAGACTGTAAGTGTAGAACTACAACGTCCAGCAGTGGTACGTTTTTTAAATACAGTTAAAGAAGGCAGTATTAGAGCTACGTACTTTTGTGCATTGATGCCGTCGATGGTGCGAATCATTCTCTCATTCAGCTCCTCTTCAAATCGCTTTTTCTGAGATTTTGTTCTACAGAGTAATACAAATATTAATAATAACCAGTTTATAAAACACAGACCTGAACCTTTTCTTATTAAGGCCCAAAAAACTAACCTTTCAGAGAGTCCATGGAAATGGAACTGACCCATGGGGACGTCCTGAGAAGAAAGAAAAAGAATTCAGAATTCATTTTTAACATTTTTGACCAGATTCCAATTCACCAGATGTGGGACAAAGACTATGTTTGGGTGGGACAATGTGGGACACCAATGCACTGCCATATATATATATATATATATATATATATATATATATATATATGACCTAATTTGTATTGCTTGTGTTCCATGTTCTCCCTGCGCATGGGTTCTCCTGTTTCCTCCCACAGTCCAAAAACAAGGATTTAAGGTGAAATGGCTGGTTTAAATAGCTCTTATCTAAATTGCCCCTAGACCCCCCCACAACCCTAGTAGAAGATTAAGAGGAAGTTAATGAGATGAGATTAATGTCACTATCTGAAGCTACAGGATTTGCAGTGCTGCGCTGCTGCTGACACACACACACACACACTGACGGATTAACCTGTGTGTGAAAGACTGGATGTTTGTAATGAAGCAGATGTTGTCGTTAGTGTAGTGCACTGACGTTCTTTGTTCTGTAGCTGTTGGGAGTGGTAGCTAAGTGGTTAGGGTGTTGGACTATCAAGCTAAAGGTTGGGGGTTTAAATCCCAGGTCCACTGAAGTTACCAATGTGGGTCCTTGAGCAAGACCCTTAACCCTCATTGCTCCAGGGATGTTGAGATTAACCCTGTGCTCACCTTGTAAGTCGCTTTGAATAAAAACGTTTACCAAATGTAATAATATGCTGACCTCAGCATCATCAGTGTCAAGTCACTCTAATGTTAAGGGGGGAAGGGTAGCTAAGTGGTTAGGGTGTTGGGTTATCAATCTGAAGGTTGTGGGTTCAAATCCCAGGTCCACTGAAGTTACCAGTGTGGGTCCTTGAGCAAGACCCTTAACCCTCATTGCTCCAGGGATGTTGTGATTAACCCTGTGCTCACCTTGTAAGTCGCTTTGGATAAAAACGTTTACCAAATGTAATAATATGCTGACCTCAGCATCATCAGTGTCAAGAAGTCGCTCTAATGCTAAGGTGGGGCAGGGTAGCTCAGTGGTTAGGGCATTGGGCCATCCATCTGAAGGTTGGGGATTAAAATGACCAAATATATATAATATATATAAGCTGTAAATGCACTCACACGCGTGTTGATCTTGCCGTTCTCGTTGGTCATGCTGTCTCTGTGATGAAGGTTAGCAAAAGGCTTCGCTGCCCCCCATGACTCCAGGTACTGCGTCATCCTCACAGACGCCCTCATCTTCGGCCCATCGAGAACAGGACGTGGGCGGCAGTGCAGCTGCGGGCTCCGCCTCTCGCCCTGCGGGGTAGAATAGATCACACACACAAATTTATTTACACACACACACTTCAATTAATTAACTTAACTTTAAATCAACATTTAAACTGGCATGGTTTCAAAAAGCTCATTCAAATTTAGATGGATCAGGTGTGTGGGTTTGGACACGCCCCCTTCATGCTCTCTTTTCTTATAAATGGACGTTGTAGTTCTACAATTCCAGACTGTAGTCCATCTGTGTTCTGTGTTGTTGTTAGTCCCCTGTTGGTTCTCTGTTCTCTGTTGGTCAGGAGCATCACAGAACAGGTATCATTTGGGTGGTGGATTGTTTATTGTCGGTTCTGCAGTGACACTGACGTGGTAAGGGGGTTTTAGTGCAGCAGTGCTGCTGTAGATTAATTTCTCCACCTGAATTCAAGGTAAGTTGGCAGCTCTAAATTGCCCCTATATAGATATACATATATAGATATATAGGGGCAATAAAAATATATATAGATGGACTTTGCAGGTCCAGCTATAAATTGCCCCCCTGTCCTGGGTGTATCTGCCCAGCGCCCGAAACGTTCTCCCCTGGATGGGCATGGGGAACCCCACCGCGACCCTAATAGAGGATAAAGTGGAAGATAATGGATGGATGGACGTTGTAGTTTTATAATTCCAGACTGTAGTCTATCTGTGTTCTGTGTTGTTGTTAGTCCCCTGTTGGTTCTCTGTTCTCTGTTGGTCAGGAGCATCACAGAACAGGTATCATTTGGGTGGTGGATTGTTTATTGTCAGTGCTGCTGTGATTTCATTTCTCCACCTCAGTGACACTGCTGGGATAGGAATAATGCACCCACCAAATAATCCCTGCTCTGTGGTGATACTATTGGGGTCCAGACCATTAGAACCGAGTAAAGGGGACGTACACAGTATGTACTGTAGAACCCAAACAGATGGACTACAATCTGGAATCTAGAACTACAAAGTCCATCTTTACAGGAAGTGGAACTGAGAACATGGACAATAAGTGGACTAAAAAGGGAACGTGTCCACACTTTTAAGGTAAACTCGGTCCTTTCACACCCACGTATCTTATATGCGTTGGGGTGGCACGGTGGCTTAGTAGTTAGCATGTTCTCCTCTCAGCGCTAGGGAGGTTTCGTTTTCTCCCACAGTCCAAAAACATGGATCAAGGTCAGTTGAATTCTCCAAATTGCCCCATATAGAGTGTGTCTGTGTGAGTGAGTGTGTGCCCAGCGATAGATTGACGTCCTGTCCTTAGTGTATCTGCCCAGCGCCCGAAACGTTCTCCTCTGGATGGGCATGGGGAACCACACCGCGACCCTAATAGAGGATAAAGTGGAAGATAATGGATGGATGGATGTTATATGTGTTTGAAGTGAATAGAGGATGTGATTATAATAAAATAAAGACGATCATTGGTCATGAATGGAGAGGTGCATAAAGCACCCTACATCTAGTGCCCATCAAAAGTTATTTCCATACAGTAAATCAACGCGGTCGGCTGTATTATTCTGGTGTTTATAAAATCCGCTTCACTGAACTCTAATGGAAATGAGTCGGTTTAGATGCAGCACAATGAAATCAGCAAAATCAATCTGAAGCGTAGTGCCTACGGCGGGTCAAGCAGACAAAACCTCCCGTCTTTTGATGCTGCCAAAAAAAAACCTGAGCAGACCTGAAAAAGAATAGAGGGTGTTACATGTTGGCAAGCAAACTGAAGGCTGTGGGCAGAGAGAAAACAAACGCAGATCTGAGAGAGCTGGAACCCACGTCCTGCCAAGTCGGGCTTTAAATAGCCTCGAAGTAAACGTTCAGGGTTCACGGCTTCCATTCACGGGCTGATCTGCTGACCCATGCTAATCCTGGGGGTGCTTACAACACAGGTATCTGGAGGGTCGGGGTGATGGTAGGGGTCGGCATGGGCTTTCTTTATCATTTATGCAGCGTCCAAGAAAGTCATTTATTTATATAGTGTTTTTTTATAATAGCACATTGTCACAATGCAGCTTTACAGTGTTATAAGCCTTTGAACACCCCAAGAGCATGCCGTAGCAACAGTGGCAAGAAAAAACTTCCTGTTGTGTCATTATTTTAAGGAAGAAACCTTGGGAGGACCGAGACTCAGGGCCACAACTTCTTTTCCATGCACCAGCTGGCAGGTGTGTGCAGGGAACTAGTCTGCTAATAGAATTTCCACCGAACATCTGGACATGTTTTGTGTAAAGGTCAGGTATAGTAACCTGTGGGTGAGTATTTTCATAAAAAAAAAGGTTGGGTATTAACCCCGCTCTCTGCTTGCAGTCGATATTCTAATGCATCCCCACCCCAAAGTTGCTTTGCGCCCAAATAAAGTGTCTAAATGATCTGTCACCCTAATGTGCGTTTTAAATCCTTTATGGATCCTGTACAGGGCGGCTTAGTGGTTGGCATGTTCTCCACTCAGCACTAGGGATTCCCAGTTTGAATCCCAATCTGGGTGGAGTTTATGTTCTTGTGTCCGCGTAGGTTTCCTCCGGGTTCTCCGGTTTCCACCCACAGTCCAAAAACATGGATCAAGTCAATTGAGTTCTCCAAATTGCCCCATATAGAGTGTGTTTTTTGAGTTTTTAGTGTGTGTCCAGAGATAGATTGGCGCCCTGTCCTGGGTGTATCTGCTCAGCGCTCGAGACGTTCTCCCCTGGATGGGCATGGGGAACCTCCTCGCGACCCTAGTAGACCCTAGAGGATAAAGTGGAAGACAATGGGTGGATGGGTGGATGGATCCTGTACCTTCGGGTTGATGACCAGGAACGTGACGACCCCGTGCTCTTTTAGGTAGGAGTCCCGGCTCTGTCCGTTCCCAGCCTCCACTTTGTAGGCACCGTTCAGATGCTCCAGCGTCACGGAGGAGATGTGAACCCGCCTGGACGGGACAGACGGGACAAGCCAGAATGCGGGTCACAAAAACACTTCACTAACAACAACACATGGACCAAACCCACCGATTCCACCCCCTCATGAAGCCCCCGCACCGAGGAAGGCGAACATCCACAAAATGTAAGAGACAAAATGATTCATTGTTCATCTGCGAAATCCGCGAGCATCATCCACCACAAGCACCATCCATCCAGCTCTCCGTGCGCCGCTCGCATGAGTGCAAAGAGCTCTCGACGGATTTCACAGCAGTAATCACAAAGAGAGGGTTCAGATACGAGCAGCTCACCCAGGTACACCCCCGGCCTCCATGTGATTGGCCAGGGTGACGTCGTGCGACCAGACGTCGTACTGCCATTTCTGGAGGCCGATCACACCGCACAGCACGTTGCCCGAATGGACGCCGACGCGCATGTTGATGTCCACGCCGGTCGCATCCCTCACCTTCCTGAAACAACGCTGCATTTGAATCTTTTTAATCTGGAGATCAATCACAGGCTCAGGTTGCTTGTGATCGGGTTTATCCTGTGCACTTTGATACCTGACTAATGGATTTCGTGATACATAATGTTTCCACTTAGCAATTTAGCTGTACCCACTATTAGAATGTATGCTCTCTGGGACATCTCCTCGTTTCTACACTTACTCCATTTTGTCAGCAGATAGATGCACTTTGTAGTTCTAGGAGTACAGACTGTGGTCCATCTGCTTTCTTAACAGTTTGTCAGGACCCTCACAGAACCACCACAGCGCTGGACTGGTATTACAGTATTTGGGTGGTAAGTAGGTCTCAATACCAGTGGCGGGCCATGAATTTCACACCCAGACCTTTAGTAATGCTCCATTGAAATTTAATTCATCCATCCATCCATCCATCATCTTCCACTTCATCCTCTACTAGGGTCGCGGGGTGGTGGATGGTCCCCATGTCCATCCAGGGGAGAGCGTTTCAGGCGCTGGGCAGATACAATCTATAGCTGGGTACACACTCACTCACACAGACACACTATATATGGCAATTTGGAGAACTCAATTGACCTTGATCCATGTTTTTGAACTGTGGGAGGAAACCGAATAACCCGGAGGAAACCCACGCAGAGACGGGGAGAACATGGAACCTCCACCCAGATTGGGAATTGAAATGGGAAGAGGAAAACATGCTAAACCACTAAGCCACCGTTACACCCCTAAATTTAAACCGTCAATATGTATTCTATAGTTATAAAAGGCTTATTATTATTACATTAGGTGTATCTTATTATGCAGAAATGCCGAGAAAGAAAAGGAGAGCCATTGTATCTACAATATTCATTCATTCATTATCTTCCGCTTTATCCTATATGAGGGTCGTGGGGGGGTTCCCCATGCCCATCCTGGGGAGAACGTTTTGGGAGCTGGACAGATAAACCCAGGACAGGGCGCCAATCTATCACTGGGCACACTATCAATGGGGCAATTTGGAGAACTCAATTGACTTGATCCATGTTTTTAGACTGTGGGAGGAAACCGGAAAACCCGGAAGAAACACACGCAGACACGGGGAGAACATGGAAACTCCACCCAGATGGGGATTCGAACTGGGAATCCCTAGTGCTGAGAGGCGAACGTGCTAACCACTAAGCCATCGTGGTATCTACAAAAATCTCATAAAAATACAATATAATTTAGTGAAATAACACTCCCCAAAAATCCTGATTAAATATATCACTGCAACTATGGTATTCATTAGTATAGTACTCATTTATTAATATATATATATATATATATATATATTCATTCATTCATTCATTATCTCCCGCTTATCCTCTATTAGGGTCGCGGTGGGGTTCCCCATGCCCATCCAGGGGAGAACATCTCGGGCGCTGGGCAGATAGACCCAGGACAGGGCGCCAATCCATCGCTGGGCACACACTCACTCACACAGACACACTCTATAGCGGGCAATTTTGAGAATTCAATTAACTTGTTCCATGTTTTTGGACTGTGGGAGGAAACCGGAGAACCCGGACCCCCCCCCCCCCCCCCCCCCCCCCCCCCCCCCCCCCCCCCCCCCCCCCCCCCCCCCCCCCCCCCCCCCCCCCCCCCCCCCCCCCCCCCCCCCCCCCCCCCACGCAGTTCTTGGCATGGTCCGGCAAAGACTCGGGAAGTCCGGACACACAGTAATAACAATCCCCCAGGATCTTAATCCTCATGCAGTCGTTATCCTGAAAACACAGAAAACTGGGTCAAGCCGCAAATCTCCTTCCAAGTACACGGTCAGGTAGCAGAGGGAAAATGTCCCGCCATGAATAGTTATTTACATCATGAGTTTTATTTAAATTAAAGCCGCTGAAAGCTGGGAAGCTAAGTGACTCTATTGCTATGAATTGTTTGAAAGATACATCACGGGTTGAACATTTGACTTCTAGCTCAGTGGTTCAGTGGTCAACGTTGGGATAATCACCTTAAAACCCTGAGTTCACCATAGATTGCAGTGGGGGTCCTTAAGCACACATCTACATTTACATAAGCTCATTTACACGTAGCGGCACGGTGGCTTAGTGGTTAGCACGTTCGCCTCTCAGCGCTAGGGATTCCTGGTTAGAATCCCAATCTGGGTGGAGTTTCCATGTTCTCCCCGTGTCTGCGTGGGTTTCCTCCGGGTTCTCTGGTTTCCTCCCGCAGTCCAAAAACATGGATCAAGTCAATTGAGTTCTCCGAATTGCCCCATACAGAGTGTGTCTGTGTGAGTGAGTGTGAGCCCAGTGATAGATTGGCCCCCTGTCCTGGGTTTATCTGCCCAGCGCCTGAAACATTCTCCCCTGAATGGGCATGGGGAACCGCCCCCGCGACCCTAATAGAGGATAAAGTGGAAGATAATAAATGGATGGAGGGACTTACAAGTATCCCAACCCTCTGGAGCAATGAGGGTAAGGACTCTTGCTCAAGGACCCACTTTGGTAACTTCAGTGAACCTGGGATTTGCACCCAAAACCTTAAGATTGGCAGCCCAACACGCTAACCACTGAGGTACCACACCCACACCACTGCGCTATCACGATCATGTCATTATAAATACAAAAGGTTTTGTATCATACCTTTGCTATTTGGTCAAATTTGCCAAAGAGCTCATTGAGCATGTGCACCAGTTCTCCTGGAGAGCAGTCGCTGGCCAAACGAGTGAAGCCGACAATGTCTGCATATAGGATGCTGTGGAAAACATCATGAACACTCTTTATGATACCCTACAATTTAAACATCTTCATAAAGCAAAGCAAAATGCCCCCATCACTCTATTCATTAGTATTAAGCAGAAGCTCATCAGATCAGATGGTTGCATTAGTTTGTTCAACATCTAAAGTCAAAATACTTGATTTTTTTCTACAATGCATTACATACAGTGTGAAAAAATTATTTAATCAGTCACCAATTGTGCAAGTTCTCCCATTTCAAAAGATGAGGGAGGCCTATAATTGACATAATGGGTGGACCTCAACTATGAGAGACAAAAATGAGAAAAAAACTATTCGGAACATCACATTGCCTGCTTTGTAATGATTTTTTTGCAATGTGGGGAAAAAGTGCCACAGTAAAGGTGTTATGGTCCTACCTATGATGTCAATTACAGGCCACTCTCATCTCCACTTCCAGATCTGGACTCAGTGTCTGCTGGCCACCTTCATATGAAGGCCAGCAACATTGACAAAGATCCCACCCACCCAGGACACAACCACATTTCCCTTCCATCAGGATGGAGATACAGGACAATAAAAACTCGAACCAGCAGGCCGAAGGACAGTTTCTTTCCCAGAGCTGTATCATCCATTACTCCCTCTGCACATCTATACCTTTAAGAACTTATTTATAACTTGCACTATTTCTTGCAATACCTGCAATATGGCTGCTATCATACAGATACACACACACACACATAATATACATACATACATACATAAATAAATACACACACACACACATATATATATATATATATATATATATATATATATGTATATATATAGGCGGCACGGTGGCTTAGTGGTTAGCACGTTCGCCTCTCAGCGCTAGGGATTCCCGGTTCGAATCCCCATCTGGGTGGAGTTTCCATGTTCTCCCCGTGTCTGCGTGGGTTTCCTCCGGGTTCTCCGGTTTCCTCCCACAGTTCAAAAACATGGATCAAGTTAATTGAATTCTCAAAATTGCCCCATATAGAGGGAGAACATGGAAACTCCACCCAGATGGGGATTCGAACTGGCAATCCCTAGCGCTGAGAGGCGAAAGTGCTAACCACTAAGCCACCGTGCCGCCCCCCTCTCTCTCTATATATATATTTATATATATATATATGTGTGTGTGTATATTGTATGTATATATGTTTGTATATGTGTGTGTGTGTATATTTATATATATATATATATATACACATACACATACACATATAGATAGATATGGGTGTATATATGTGTGTAATATATGTATATCCATCCATTATCTACCACTTTATCCTATATTAGGGTTGCGGGGGGGTTCCCCATGCCCATCCAGGGGAGAACGTTTCGGGCGCTGGGCAAATACACCCAGGTCAGGGCGCCAATCTATCACTGGATATATGTATATATATTACTATTTCATATTTTGCTATGCTAGTTGCTGCTACCATGTAAATGTAAACACTAAATACCATGTAAATACTATTATATTATTATACATCTGTGTTTAATATTAAATATTATTAATATTTTATACACTAAAAACTTATTGAATGTTTTTTGGATATATGTTCTCGGTCGTTTGCTCTTGGTCGTTAAGAGGTAACATTCAGAATTTCATTGTATTATGTACAAGGACAATAAAGCTCTCTCTCTCTCTCTCTCTCTCTCTATCTATCTAAGATTCTCTTTTAAATTCTCTCTATTTTAAACTAAGGCCGCAGCCCCGCAGACAGCAGCGTGACAAGCTTTTCAGAATTCTGCCCGTCGTCTGGCCGCCGGAGGTCATCTGATACGGCAGAAAAGCACCAGTGCTCCTCATCACCCCGAGCTCCGAAACCCCGACATGCTTCTCAGCCTCATGAAAACAGATTTGGGGCCGAATCCGAAGCCATAAGGTGCAGACTGAAGGGACTGCTTGTCCTTCTGCTCGATCGAAAGCCCTTTTCTCAGTGAATGGCTTCAATAACATTTCATCACAGGTGCGAGGCCGGTGCACCTGCGCATCTTACAGATGCCTGTTTTTTCTAATCGCTGAAATCAGTGCAGCACGGGGCAGCTGGGTCCCCGCGGGCTTCAGCTCACTCTGGAAACTTTCCACGCCTGTAATTTAACGCGACTACTTGGGCTTGAGTGCACTATCAGAATGAAGTCCCATTATGCTGGAGTCGCGAGTCACAGCTTTTTAAGCCTCGGTTCACACCGTGTCTCGCAAGTCCTTTGTCCATGTGAGTGCAAATGTCCTCATGGAGAAAAAAGTATGGAGCCACTTCTTTATCAATGAACATCCTGTGTTTCATATATTCAGTTCTATATAAAATTAAACAGCGAGCTATACGTTGTGGACAGCGTCAACCCCAAGACTGAAAGCCATGACGGCACGGTGGCTTAGTGGTTAGCATGTTCTCCTCTCAGCACTAGGGATTCCGTGTTCGAATCCCAATCTGGGTGGAGTTTCCATGTTCTTCTCGTGTCCATGTGGGTTTCCTCTGGGGTCTCCAGTTTCCTCCCACAGTCTAAAAACATGGATCAAGGTCAATTTAATGTGTGTTTGTGTGAGTGAGTGTGTGTCCAGCAATATACATGATTGGCGCCCTGTCCTGGGTGTATTTCAGCGCCCGAAACGTTCTCCCCCCTCGATAGGCATGGAGAACCCACCCGCAACCCTAACAACAATTAAGATTGAAAGCCATTGGGGCACAGTGGTTTAGTGGTTAGTATGTTCTCCTCTCAGAGCTAGGGATTCCCGGTTCGAATCCCAATCTGGGTGGAGTTTCCATGTTTTCCCCGTGTCCGAGTGGGTTTCCGCCGGGTTCTCCGGTTTCCTCCCACAGTCCAAAAGCATGGATCAAGGTCAATTGAATTCTCCCAATTTCCCCATATAGAGTGTGTTTTTGTGTGTGTCTATGTGAGTGAGTGAGCCCAGTGATATCCCCAAAACGTTCTTCCCTGGATGGCTATGGGGAACCCCCCTGCGACCCTAGTAGAGGATAAAGTGAAAGATAATTGATGGATGGAAGATTGAAAGCCAGGATCATCTGCTCCATACACACTCCAAACTCTTGCAGAAAGCCCTCCCAGAACTGTGGAAGCAGTTATAGCTTATAAAGTGGTATACGGACTCAGAGTAGGAAGACATCAAAGCGTGTGTAGGTGTCATTTTCAGATGCCACAATGCTTTAGTCTGTCCAGTGTTCTGCCGTGAGAATGCAGCAGGAAAAGCAGTGCAAACAAAGCGACCTCTGCACAACTTGCCTTCAAACTTTGTATTTTTATTCAGGTCACTTGTATTTGGGTCTTATTCGGTTTGCTCCACTTTACTTCTGATTTATTTTGCACCCGTGTGGGTTCTACAGGAATAGCACACCATCAGTCAGCCAGCTTCAGCTACACAGATGTGTATTCAGAACGGAGAACGGTGGCATGAAGCCACTTTGTAAAGCTGTTTCAGTTTCTTACTGTGTGCTTAAAAATAGAGCACTGGTAGGGCACCGCTTAAGCTACCAGACGCCCAATTTAAAAAAAACGGGTCCTTGTACTGCCAATCTACCGCCACTGAGCCCCCGAACCCAAGTTCCAGAGAAGTTATTATGATAGCAGTTAAAAGGTCGCCATTTAGCTTGTTCCCATTAGAGGGCGCCACAGTGAATAAGCTCCTAAAATTGCATTCAGTTGCCCATTCTGATTTCCATCCATTATCTTCCGCTTTATCCTCCACTAGGGTCACGGAGCGGGGGGGGGGGGTTCCCCATGCCCATCCAGGGGGGGATGTTTCGGGCGCTGGGAAGATACACCCAGGACAGGGCGCCAATCTGTCACTGGGCACACACACACACACACACACTCACACAGACACACTCCATATGGGGCAATTTGGAGAATTCAATTGACCTTGATCCAAGTTTTTGGACTGTGGGAGAAAACCGGAGAACCCAGAGGAAACCCACGCAGACACGGGGAAAACATGGAAACTCCTCCAAGATTGGGATTCGAACCGGGAATCCCTAGCGCTGAGAGGCGAACGTGCTAACCACTAAGCCACCGTGCCGCCTTCTATATATATAATTTAATTAATTTTTAAAAAATATATAAAATGTAGTATACATCCATCCATCCATTATCTTCCGCTTTATCCTCTACTAGGGTCACGGCGGGGTTCCCTATGCCCATCCAGGGGAGAACGTTTCGGGCGCTGGGCAGATACATCCAGGACAGGGCGCTGATCTATCGCTAGGCACACACTTACTCACACAGACACACTTTATATGGGGCAATTTGGAGAATTCAATTGACCTTGATCCATGTTTTTGGACTGTGGGAGAAAACGGGAAAACCCGGAGGAAACCCATGCGGACACGGGAAGAACATGGAAACTCCACCCAGATTGGGATTCGAACCGGGAATCCCTAGCGCTGAGAGGAGAACATCCTAAATACTAAGCCACCATGCGGTGGTGGCTTAGTGGTGATTTCCATCAGTGTCTGTAGTGAGCTATGTATGTGCTGGTGAGGTTCTACCTGACGTTGGTGTGGCGCTGGACATAGAGGTTATGAAAGTTGTTGGTGTTCTCCGCTTGGCCTCCGTTGGGGCCCTTCAGTCTCTGGATGATCTCGGCCTTCATCACTCGGGCGATGTGAGCGGGAAGCAGGGACAGCAAGAGACGCTCCTAGTGGTCAAAGGAAAGACAGGGTAAGCTGCCAAGGAAAAACAGAACGTAGGTTTTGTCTGTGTCTTCAGCAGAGACCAGAATCCAAAGGGTTCCACAGTTACAGTCGCAGCTGCTACAGTTTATTTTAGTTTGTTATCTGAACCAATTGATGGGACTTTAATGTCTTTATCCTTGTGCTGTTCCGTCAGTTCTACGCTGCTAAACGCATCGGTTCTCTCATCGATATGTTGCTTTAACAGTTAAACAGTATGTAACCCACATCATGCCCTCTATCATTCGCTGGTGGTACTGCCTGCTTTTCGGGACGGTTCATCAGTGCCCCCAATTGGACCAGGTTTGTCATTAGTGTTGACCTGTTGCAGCTGTGTGTGTTCTTTGTGTAATTAGTGCGTTTAATCCGGTTCAGCTGTGTTTTCCCGTCATGTGACTTACCTCTATGTCTAAATACCTAGCCTTTCCCAATGTTCCCTGTTGGAACATTGCTTTGCATTATGGTCGTGTCCCATCGCTTGCTATGACTATGTCTCACCCGTTGTCCATCCCTCCACTATCTTCCGCTTTATCCTATATTAGGGTCGTGGGGGGGGTGGTTCCCCATGCACAGGGGAGAACGTTTCGGGCGCTGGGCAGATAAACCCAGGACAGGGCGCCAATTTATCGCTGGGCACACACTCACTCACACAGACACACAGAAAAACACACTTTATATGGGGCAATTTGGAGAACTCAATTGACTTGATCCATATTTTTGGACTGTGGGAGGAAACCGGAGAACCCGGTTTACATCCACGCGGACACGAGGAGAACATGGAAACTCCACCCAGATAGGGATTCGAACCGGGAATCCATAACGCTGAGAGGTGAACGTGCTAACCACTAAGTCCCCGGTGTCTTCTGCATTAAAACCTTCAACAGTCTGGATTCTGTTCTCTCTCGCTGTGGCATCGTAACAACGTAGCAGCTCAGATTATTTCCCAAACTTGCATTATATGCCATGTACATTATTGAGTACGTTTTTTATTCTATTTTTATTTTATTTTGTATATACTGAGCTCTATTTCTATTACATTTTTTCTTTTTTAAAGTGCCAACTTTTCCCAATTAATCCAATTACTGTCACTTCTGCTGCTGAGAAATGTGAATTATCTTATCAAATCAAGGATTATCTTATGTAATCTTATCTTATCTACGGGTTAGAGGGTGATTTGAAACCAAGCTAATGATTTCCTGAAAGCCGCACGACGCCGTGGATCGACGTACCGCTTCAAACTCCGATGGAAATCGATGCGCTCCGTGTAAACAAGCTTCAGGCTCCCCAATGGAAAAGCTTCAAATTAATAAAGTGTGTAACTAAATGTTCAGGTTTGTTCTGGGCCTCTGCCTGTAGTGTGGCCTCTGAGGGGAATGGAGTAATTAAGCCACTAGAGATAAACGAAGTGAGAGCAGAACGCCGCCGCTGTTCCAGTTCAGTAAAAATACCAACACGGCGAGTCCCACCGCAGCCCACAGTGACTGCTGATGTACTGAACCACAAGCTGCCATCCATCTCACTGGTAATTACTGTCTAACATAAAAGCACAGAGAAAAAGCTACCTTTATGTGTGTATGTGTGTGTGTGTGTGTGTGTGTGTTACAGAGAATGTGAAGGAGAGAAATACAGACCTCCAGTCTATAATTGCACAGTGGTGGGTTCAGGAGATGGCACATTGTTTTGGAAACCCCCTGTTCTTGTTAGACACAGTTTTATAACCTTATTCTGTTATACTTACTTTATAAGCAACATTATATTGATACTGGGTCAGATTCTGCTGTGGTAGCCTGTCAGCCTTAAGGCTTGATGTATTATTCATTCAAGATTTGGCTTTAATTCCATCCATCCATCCATTATCTTCCGCTTGTCCGGGGTTCGGGTCGCGGGGGCAGCAACCGAAGTAGGGAGACCCAGACCTCCCTCGCCCCAGCCACCTCCACCAGCTCGACTGGGGGAACCCCAAGGCGTTCCCAGATCAGCTGAGAGATATAATCCCTCCAGCGTGTCCTGGGTCGTCCCCGGGGTCTCCTTCCAGCCGGACTTGCCTGGAACACCTCCCTAGGAAGGCGCCCAGG
>JAFMOD010000965.1:176334-238784 GCA_019802435.1 Corydoras maculifer
GTGGAAATGATTGGCTGTTTATCCAGAAGAGCCTCAGTGAGAACAGACAATGTCCCCGAAACTGTTCGATGGGGCCAGTGTTGCCCCATCCACACTAACTTGCCCAACAATGTCTTTATGGCCCTTTGTTGTTCATGCCTAGATTGGCACCCTGTCCTGGGTGTGTCTGCTCAGTGCCTGAAATGTTCTACCCTGGATGGGCTTGGGGAACCCCCCCCCCCCCCAGTGACCCTAGTGTGTCACTAGAAGATAATGGATAAATAATGTTCTCCCCGTGTGCACGTGGGTTTCCTCTGGGTTCTCCGGTTTCCTCCCACAGTTCATAAACATGGATCAAGGTCAATTGAGTTCTCCAAATTGCCCCATATAGCGTGTTTTTTTGTGAGTGAGTGTACCCAGCGATAGATTGGAAGAAAGCAATACACCAAGAATGTACCTGAACACGCCTCATTTCGAGATGACCACGCCAATCGGGGGGGGCTCTATTCACAAGCAGTGTTACTATTTAAACGGCACAGATGGATAGTGTGCAAACAGACTGTTGGCGGGTTTAAGGTGTAATGAGCATCGTGACCCAAAGAGTTTAATGCAATAGAGAGGAATCCAGAATCTATTTAGCCGAATAGAAAAATAAAACAGAACAGTTCAAGGACTCTCCTGAAGAAAAGTCTTTGGGAGATTGAAAGATCAAATCTAAAAGAAAAGTAAAAAAAACACTTTAGAACAAATCAATCGTTCTACTTTCGGTTGCTCGTCATGTGACACGTGGTGATGTGGGGGATCCTGACAAGCTTTCCAAACTCCCAACTCCAGCCCCCGCTTCTGACAAGGCACGACGTTGATTTCCCCTCCGTTCTCACCAAGCAGGACTGACAGGAAGATTAGACACAATGCCGAAATAGAAAGCAACTCATATTGAAGAGGGACCTTGGCCGGGTTTGGGTTCTTTAAAGTAGGCAGGCTTTGAGTTAAACCTGCTGGTTTAATGCGTCGCTTGCCGGTCTTCCACAGTCAGACCTCTACAACTGATTCAGAACTCTGCAGCCCGACCACCCAAGAGAACTCATGTGACTCCACTACTCTTCTCTCTCCATTGGCTCCCTGTAGCTGCGACATTCAGTACAAGTCACATGACTCTGATCTACAGGACCATCTCTGGATCTTCCCTTTACTCTATCTGTTCAAAGTACACTCCGGCTCGTACACTTTGTTCTAGTGATGATTATCGCCTTGGTGGTTCCAACTTACCAGGGAGCGGATTCTCACATTGGCGTTCACATTTACATTTGCATTTGGTCATTTCGCAGACGCTTTTATCCAAAGCGACTTACAAGGTGAGCACAAGGTTCATCACAGCATCCCTGGAGCAATGAGGGTTAAGGGTCTTGCTCAAGGAGCCACATTGGTAACTTCAGTGGACCTGGGATTTGAACCGCCAACCTTCAGATTGATAGCCCAACACCCTAACCACTGAGCTATCTTGCCCTACACCATTGCAAAATGGTGGAACCATCTTTCCAACTCTGTCCCTAAGGCGGAGTCACTTGCCATTTTTTTTAGAAACTACTAATGTCACATCTTTTTAACAAACACCTGTTGTTAATAATAAATAAATAAATAAAAAGGGGGGGGGGGGGGTGCAGGATCAGATAATAGGTTGATAATTCTACTGTGTATCTGGTTTTCTCCATAACTGCTTGCTATGACTGTGTCTCCCCCGGTGTCTTCTGCATTAAAAACTATTCTTAAACCTTGGATTCTGTCCTCTCTAGCCATGACATCGGCTGATCGTATCAAAAAAGCAGCTCAGATTATTTCCCAAACTTGCATTATATGCCATGTACATAATTGAGTAGTTTTATTCATTCATTCATTCATTCATTATCTTCCGCTTTATCCTATGTTAGGGTCGCGGTGGGGTTCCCCATGCCCATCCAGGGGAGAAAGTTTTGGGCGCTGGGCAGATACACCCAGGACAGGTGGATCAATCTATCGCTGGGCACACACTCACTCACACAGACATGCACGCATACACATATGGGGCAATTTGGAAAACTCTAATGACTTGATCCATGTTTTTGGACTGTGGGAGGAAACCGGAGAACCCGGAGGAAACCCACACAGACACGGGGAGAACATGGAAACTCCACCCAGATGGGGATTCGAACCGGGAATCCCTAGTGCTGAGAGGCAAACATGCTAACCACTAAGCCACCGTGGCGTCGTAGTTTTTTTTATTCTATTTTATTTTTATTTTTGTACATTATTTTTTTGTAAAAAAAAAAAGGGTGAGGGGTGCAGGATCAGATAATGATCAGGTTTGATAATTATAGAGTGTAGCTGGTTTTCTTTATAACTGCTGACTTGTGGTTTGTGACTTGTAAGTCGCTTTGGATACCAGCGTCTGCTTGAATGACCAAGCACAAGGTCAGTTGTAAACAAATATCACGCGGGGGTCTCACCAGTAAACAGAACTGTGACTGACAAATCTGTATCAGCTTTGTTGACCGCATTTCAAACAACTGCGTCCTTCAATGGCTCGTACACAATGCACAAGGTGCAGCATCTTACTTTAAAAAGCGCAGCGTTTATTCTATCAGATTTGCTCAGTAGTTTGCTGTAGGGCATAAAAAGCACGAAAATGTGGCTGACCGGCAGTTTCTTTCACAAGGACGGCTGTAATTGACCAACAAGCCACACTCGAGCTTCTTTTGTTGTCGTTTCTTAATAACATTTGCGTAGCAGCTGATGGTAATTAAAGCTGATAAAGCACCGGTGTGCAGCACGGCTGACTGTAGGCGTTAATATCCCAAGGAGGCTCATCTCCATTAGAGTCACTTCCAAAACCCAAAGGCCTCTTTTCAAAAACAAGTTAATATCAGCAGAAACATATTTATTTAAATCACAGGAGATAGAAAAACCATAAAGGTCCTTTTACTTCCATTAATTACACTCATTCGGCTGAAATCAATAGATTCTTTGAAGGCTATTAGATCATTGGATATGGTGCTAGAGATCGACCGGCATTGATCACGGGGCTTAACTCTAATTAAAATCCGTTAGTTTTGTTAAAAGCAGGTGAAAGGCAAAGCAGCAGGGTCAGAATGAAATAATGTCAACAGCGGAGCATCACAGTCGTGAGTGTGAACATACAGATGAATCCTCTTCAGCTACTGGATTACAACAGGTCAACACATTTCGGAGCTCCGACTCCACTAAGACTGGACAGAACGTTCTGGCATTTATGTTTGATGTCAGGGGTCTGGAACACAAAATGGCCCTCAGTGTTGGTCTGTGCAATTAGCTCAGTTGTCGTAGGCAAAATCCCCTGAGACTCCGGAAAGGATGGGCTATTTACTTTATATGTTGTGATCTTGAGATTACAGAAGTAGTCTTTTTGTGATCACAACTTTTTGTTTTGAGATCTTGACATAACCACGTGTATCAACAGGAGCATCCGGCGGCGTCTTCAGACACTTTACTTAAATTATGATGAGGAGAAAACAACTTTTGTTTTGTCGAGATTATGAGAAAATGAATTGTGTATGCCAGAAAAGAAGTCGTGAACACAAGAAGTTGTTAACGTGAGAAAATAAGGCAGGAAGACGAGATAATAAATTATGAACACAGGAAAATAAGGCGTAAACATGAGTTAATAAGTTGTGACCACAAGAAAATAAGTTGTGAACTTGAAATAAGTCACAAACAGAAGAAAATAAGGCGTGAACACGAGATAATAAATTGCGAACACAAGGAAATAAGGCCTGAATACGAAATAATGAGTTGTGAACATGAGATAATAAGGAGTGAACTTGATATTATAAATTGTGAACACCAAAAAATAAGGCGTGAACACGAGATAATATGTTGTGACCACAAGAAAATAAGGGGTGAACTTGAAATAAGTCGCAAACACAAGAAAATAAGGTGTGAACACGAAATAATAAGTTGTGAACACAAGAAAATAAGGCGTGAACATGAGATAAGTCGCGAACACAAGAAAATAAGGCGTGAACACGAGATAATAAGGCGTGAACACAAGAAAATGAGGCGTGAACATGAGATAATAAATTGTGAACACAAGAAACTAAGGTGTGAACACGAGATAAAAAGGCGTGAACACAAGAAAATAAAGCGTGAACACGAGATAATAAGTTCTGAACACAAGACAATAAGGCGTGAACACGAGATAAGTTGTGAACACAACAAAATAAGAAAGGAACACAAGATAATCAGTTGTGACCACAAGAAAATAAGGCGTGAACACAAGATAATAAGTTGTGAACACAAGAAAATAAGGCGTGAACTTGAGATAGGTCGTGAACACATGAAAATAAGGTAGGAACACGAGAAAATCAGTTGTGACCACAAGAAAATAAGGCGTGAACACAAGATAATAATGCATGAACTTTAGATAATAAGTTGTGTATACAATAAAATAAGGCGTGAACACGAGATAATAAGTTGTGAATACAAGAAAATGAGGCGTGAACTTAGGATAAGTCGTGAACACAAGAAAATAAGGTAGGAACACGAGATAATCAGTTGTGACGAGGAGATAATAAGGCGTGAACATAAGATAATAAATTGTGAACACTGCTGCATTGTGTTTTAAAATGTGAATTTAATTAAGAAGCAGAGCACAGTGGCATGTTCTCCACTAGGTTGAAACATGTTTAAAAAACTGAGAACCCATTTTAATGACCGTCTGACTTTTCTTTTTCAAAAATCTTAATGAAAGACTGAATTATTCATGTGGGATTCATTAACGAGCTAAAGTTAGAAACACACACTTAATATTTAATGTAGGTATGAAATGGATTTTATTTTACCATCAGAACTCTGTACTTTGTCATTATTTCTTATTATTTAAACACACACACACACACACACCTACACACACACACACACACACACACACACACACACACACCTACACACAGTCCTTTTATTCCCATAGGATCTCATTATAAAATCCCTCATGGTTCAGACTCCTTTTCACAGTACTGTAAATGTAACAGAAGCACATACTCCCCACACACCCCATACCACGTGTGGCCAAAATATGAGGACACCATCCCATCCCATGCATTAGGCTCTCCAGAGGGCAGACACTCGTTCACAGCAATGTAAATGTCAATATAAATGTAAAAACGCCTGAATTGTCGTCTCTTCAGTGTTGCAGCAGATGCCGACCTCATGTAGAGGAACTGCAGGGCTGAGGTTTGAGGGATGGGTTAAACGATGCTACTTGGCATTTGTGCAAATGTTTCTTCACAATAGAAAGCCGACCGCTAAGAAAACAAGCTCGAGTGACCCTCTGACTGCTCCATGGACCACAAAATAGCCAACAGTCAACTGACTCACCGCTGCTGGAGCTCTGTTTCTGGCAAAGAATATAAACACAAGGCCAACTGAGGTGCACTGATTCAACCACAATAGCCCCGGCATTACGGCCCTGCCCGCTTTCTGACCCGCCACGGGATCCGAGCCAATTTCTTTATCCTTCTATTTGCTTTATCAATGTATATGTTGAAAACCTGCAGACACCAGCGTCAGCTTCCAGCTGTCAGCGGCGATAAGCTGCACGTCCTTTCTTTATGCCTGCAGATTTAGGAGTACTGTGGTCACGAAGAGGGAATAGAAGATAAAGAACTCGCCGAAAGAGGGATGACATCGGCGGGACTTCTTAATAACGCGTCACAAAAAATATGAATTATCCCCACAATGAGTGCCAGAGTAGAGAAGAGTAGAGAGACAGAACACATGGAGAAACTGGAGCCCAGAACGAAGGATGAGTTGAATGCAGCACAGATGGAGAATTAAAACTATTTATCACCAATTCCCCTCGACTTTAAAAGACTCTATATTTTAGACCCCAACCAACAACATGAGAGGGTGAAAGTGAGACAGTGACAACCTGACAGTCGCTGTCATTCAAGTTATAATGCAGTCATTAAGCTTTATTACCTCTGTATTACCTCGGTTATAGACACAGGGCTGTGAGCTGCATTCACATGTTGCCTCCTTTACTTGAAAAAGCAATTGGCCTTGTAAGACAGGGTCTTAGTGAGTGAGTGTGCCCTGCGATAGATTGGCGCCTTGTCCTGGACACCTGAAACATTTCCATAGAATAGGTTTAAGTGGACGATAATGAGATATTAAGATCTATCAACAGGGGGCGGCATAGTGGTGTGGTGTTTTGCATGTTCGCCTCTCAGCGCTGGGGATCCAGGTTCGAATCCAAATCTGGGTGGAGTTTGAATGTTACCTGCAAGTTCTCCGGTTTCCTCCCACTGCCAAAAGCATGCATTTAAGGTGAATTGGCTAAAGTGAAATGGCTGTTCTAAATTGCCCCTATATAGTGTGTGTCTGTCTGTGTGAGTGAGTGTGCCCTGCGATAGATTGGTGCTCTGCTGCTTCACAACCATCACAGTCCACACACAGCAGGCCTGACTTAACGATACAGCAATGAGATCATAGTTCTTCCATCCATCCATTATCTTCCACTTTATCCTCTACTAGGGTCGCAGGGGGGTTCCCCATGCCCATCCAGGGGAGAACGTCTCGGGCGCTCGGCAGATACACCCAGGACAGGGGCAATCTATCGCTGGGCACACACTGACACACACACACTCTATATGGGGCAATTTGAAGAACTCAATTGACTTGATCCATGTTTTTGGACTGTGGAAGGAAACCGGAGAACCCGGAGGAAACCCACGTGGACACGAGGAGAACATGCAAACTTCACCCAGATTGGGATTCGAACCGGTAATTCCCAGTGCTGAGAGGAGAACATGCTAACCACTAAGCCACCGGATCACGGTTCTTAATAAAACTTATTTTGTCCGAGTTACACTGTGGGTAAGGTGTCTAATTTGAGGAAGGGTAAAATTAGCCAGTCTTCATTTTTTGTTCCACATTAAGCCTGGACTATTAACTGCAAGCAGAAATGTCCTTCTGTGATGAAAAGGCACATTCAGTTTAATGAGAGGCCCTCAGTCAAACGAGCTTCATAATTAAAATGAGCAGCATGATATTAATGTGTATTCTTAAATAAGTTTGACATATTTAAAAAAAATACTAAGGTGCTTCAGGCTTTTCTTAATAATATCCACTGATATTAGAGATTAAATTAAAGTAGAAATTTAAAGTTCCACAATAAAGATTAATTTCCTCCATTTTCCATCCATAAAGACGGACTTTGTAGATTTAAAATTACAGACTGGGGTCCATCTGTGTTCGTTGTTTTTGTTGGTTTCCTGTTGGTTCTCGGTTCTCTATTGGTCAGGACCGTCACAGGACGTCTACTAATTTACCCCATATAGTATGTGTATGAGGGCGGCACGGTGGCTTAGTGGTCAGCACGTTCGCCTCTCAGCTCTAGTGATTCTCGGTTCGAATCCCCATCTGGGTGGAGATTCCATGTCCTCCCCGTGTCCGCGTGGGTTTCCTCCGGGTTCTCCAGTTTCCTCCCACAGTCCAAAAACATGGATCAAGTCAATTGAGTTCTCCAAATTGCCCCATATAGACTGTGTGTGTGTGAGTGAGTGTGTGCCCAGCGATAAATTGGTGCCCTGTCCTGGGTGTATCTGCCAAGCGCCCGAAACGTTCTTCCCTAGATGGGCATAGGGAACCCCCCCGCGACCCTGATATAGGAAAAAGCGGAAGATAATGGATGGATGGATGGATAGTATGTGTATGTGTCAGTGTAAGCAATAGATTGGCGCCCTGTCCTGGGTGTATCTGCCCACTGCCTGAAATGTTCTTCCCTGGATGGAGATGGGGAACCCCCCCACACACACACCCGGAGGCACGGAGTTGGACCACCAGCGTGATGAAGGGATGAGGCGAAACCCGCAACTCTCACCTGGTCCCACGGACAGACGATCCCTCCGGAAAACATGAAGAGGTAACCCATGGCAACCAGGCAGCCCCAGATGAGAAGGGAGAAGAGCCGGAGCAGCTTCTTAAAAATGGACTCGACGCAGACGAGGATGAAGATGGTGAAGAAGATGGCCAGAGTGGTGGGTACAGTAATGAGGAAGGCCATGTGCTCCTCCATGGACTGAAGAAAGAGATACAGGAGAAACATGTAAGTAATGAACTGTAAACACACACAAACACACATAACCACACACAAACACACACAGACAGACACAGCCACACAAAGACACACACACACACACACACACACACAGACTCAACCACACAACCACAGACAGACACAACCACACAGAGACCCACACACACAGAAACACACACAGAGACACACACACACACACACACACACACACACACACACACACACACACACACACACACACACACACACACACACACACACACACAGACACACACACACACAGAGACACACACACACAAACCCACATGTAAATACATACATACATACATACATACAAACACACATACAAACACACACACACACACACACACACACACATACACACAGACAAACACACAAACACACACTAAAACACACATATAAAGTGAGCACACGTGCCCGGAGTGGTGGGCAGCATTCGGGGAGCAATTGGAGTTAGGTGCCTCGCCCAAGGGCACTTCAGCCATAGCACTTGTTGAGACGTGGCTTCAAACTGGGGACCTTCAGCTCACAAGGCTGGTTCCTTAATCACAAACCTCTCACTGCGCCCAAACTCACGAGCCAGAAGAGCACCCTCCCCTTTTCGCATGAGCAATCGGTGCCCGACCAGAACATATGAACATACCAAAACCAAAATAATGTGCGAAGCCTGAATATCTCGGAATCTGTCGACTTGAGGGCCGATCTTTTGGGATCAGGATGGGGTTTGTTTGAACGATCCAGCGAAGCGGCACATGCATATGCATATGATACGCAGCCCATAAGACCAGGAGGCAGATTCCATGTGTGTTAAATATTCAGAGCCCAACATGACCTTTCCACACCGCCTCTCACCTTACTCCCGTCTTCTCTGAAATTGTGTGGGAGTCTGGACAGCATCGAGTTTTATCCCCCTTTGGATTACATCAGCGCGGTCCGAGACGGCAAGGCTCCGAAAATTCCTGGAGCCGAAGGGCAGGATTCGGATCATGCTCTTGGCTTCCTAAAAAATACGATAAGCCCTTCTCCTACGCAGTTCGTATGGCGTGTGGGTAGTATGTTTAGGGTAGGGGGTAGTGTGTGTGTGTGTGTGTGTTTGTGATATGATAAATCAGTAAGCAGTGAGAGTGTGAGCTTAGTATCAGGACTAAAAGAATGTCATTAGGGAAGAATGATTCACCAGGAAGTCCGGGAAGACACCCTCAGGACCAATGTGGTCCGAGGAACACACTCACTCACACACTGCATCTCAATGAAGCCCTGAGGAACTTCTGCACACACACACACACACACACATGCTCCTTTCAAGGCTTTGTTAGGCTTCACATTTCTTTAGGTAAAAGTCTCAGAAGGTTCCAAACTATTCACACAACTATTCAGATACAGTCAGCATATGGGTGGAGGTGGGGCGGGGTATGTTTGTAATTATGAATATATTTTTCCTGATGGGCGTTTAAACACTATACAGTCTTTGGTCCCTCTGTTTTTTTGTTTAAATTGTCACTTCTCCTTTAATAAATTGCCCCTATATAGTATGTGTGTGTGTCAGTGTAAGCAATGGACCTTAGGAGAGGATTAAGCAGAAGATAATGGAGAGCCAAATGGATGGATGGATAAATTGGTGGATGATGGGTCCTCAGCATTGCATTGACCATGACATGGACATGCTGTGTAAGTGTGTGTTGTTTATTTCTTGTAACACCATTATTGTCAGTCACAGGTTGGTGTTTGAACAGCTTTGATTGGTGAATTGTGTCCGATCCACTCATACTGATCCACTCGTCCAACACCCAACACCACCACATCAATATCAGTATTAAGAATCATCTACCACCCTAATAGTACCTGCTCTGTGCGGGTCCTGATAAAGTGTTTCTGGTGTAACGCTATCTCACTGACAAAACCCAGAGGCCCCGGCGACTGAGAACAACCTCTCCAGACGTCAACAGTCAGACGTCAATCGCCATCTCGTTAGGCGGTGAATCATCAACACAGGCGCGTGTCCAACGCCAGCGAACGGTATTACATCTGACTGCATTTGGTCAGAGAACGCAGATCCATAGTCTACACTTTACTGTGGGTTCTCCACATTCACATGGAGAACCTCAGAGTCCAGGTAGCTGCACCGCTCAAATAGCAACCCGCCAAAGTCAGAGCGCCACCTGGTTCTTAAAGGGAACTGAAAGTGACACGCTGCTTGGTTTATTGCACGTGAAAACACCAATGAAGGATTAGAACATGCCTTCTCACAAGATTTTTTTTTTAATCCAGTGTGAATATATGCAAAAGTGTGTTTTGGGATAGGCTACGGGCGGGCGGCACGATGACTACGGGTTGGCCCGTTCTCCTCTCAGCACTAGGGATTTCAGGTTTGAATCCCAATCTGGGTGGAGTTTCCATGTTCTCTCCGTGTCCCCCTAGGTGTGGGTAAGTGTGTGCCCAGCGATAGATTGGCACCCTGTCCTGTGTGTATTTGCCCAGCACCCTGAATGGACATGGGGAACCCCCCCCCTGCGACCCAAGTAGAGGATAAAACAGAAGCTAATGGATAGATGGATGGATGTACTAAAGGATGCATGTCAATCTCCCACAGTCCAAAAACATGGATCAAGGTCAATTGAATTCTCCTAATTGCCCCATATAAAGTGTGTCTGTGTGGGTAAGTGTGTGCCCAGCGATAGATTGGCGCCCTGTCCTGGGTGTATCTGCCCAGCGCCCGAAAAATTCTCCCCTGGATGGGCATGGGGAACCCCCCCCCCCCCCGCGACCCTAATATAGGATAAAGCGAAAGTTAGTGGATGGATGGGATATGCTCCAGCACACATGTAGCCATGAAGCTTAGGAATTAAATGATTGAATGAATTTATTATCTTCCGCTTTATCCTCTATTAGGGTTGCGGGGGTGGGGGGGGTTCCCCATGCCCATCCAGGGGAGAATTTTTCGGGCACTGGGCAGATACACCCAGGACAGGACGCCAATCTATCGCTGGGCACACACTCACTCACACAAACACACTCTACATGGGGCAATTTAGAGAATTCAATCGACTTGATCCATGTTTTTGGACTGTGGGAGGAAACCTGGAGAACCCGGAGGAAACCCACGCGGACACAGGGAGAACATGGAAACACCACCCAGATTGGGATTCGAACCGGGAATCCCTAGCGCTGAGAGGCGAACATGCCAACCACTAAGCCACCATGCCGCCCCTGAATGAATTAATATTGTGCATTTTACTAACATCGTCTCTAACTTTTAACTCAGGTTCCCGGCTTTCGGTTCATTCCGACTGGATGCTGCAGATCAGGGAAGTGGGTCTTTAATCTCGGCTCCCATTCACAGCTTTGAACCTGTTTCTCCCTCCTGAGGAATGATGAATATGTTAAACAGGCATATCAAAGTCCAATTAGCGCACTCAATCGCTGACTGCATGATTATCCCTAAAACGCCGTGCTGGCGCTTTCAAGCTGGACGCCTGCTGCGGCGCTGGGATCAAGCAGACGCTGAGAGCGCACTCGCTCATCAGCCTCCCTCCTCCACGCTCAACGCCGGCACACAGGAAGCTGATTGGGCATTTGATCCCATTTAAGTCCATTTAAACCCAGCTTTCCATCTCCTGTAACCCAGCCGCGGCGTTCCAGATGAGGCCCTTCCTGTACATTTGCTTATGTGGTCGCATTGTGGATGGGTGTGTGTGTGTGTGTGTGTGTGAGTGGGAACAAGAATGTGGAAATGTTTCGGGGTAATTTCGGGGTAAGCTCACAGCTCACAAAGGCATTCAGATGTCAGATGTTCTTCCAAAGTTGTGGGAGTGTTTTGGAGAAGTCACTGTCTTTTTTTTTTATATTTACGGTATGAAGTCACATGGTACGCCTGATGATGGTAAATCTTGGGTTTAACGTAATAAATCGTGTGTTAAACCATGCAAACTACTTCTCAGGTGGCACTGCTGTTACATCTGACCATGTTGTGACACTAGGGGGAGCCCTTGTCCCTTCCTAGCTCTTCCTTTCAGCAGGACTAGTGAGTTTCCATGTTCTCCAAGTGTCCACGTGGGTATCCTCCAGGTTCTCCGGTTTCCTCCCACAGTCCAAAAACATGGATTCAAGGTCAATTGAATTCTCCAAATTGCCCCATATAGAGTGTGTTTGTGTGAGTGTGTGCCCAGCGATAGATTGGCACCCTGTCCTGTGTGTATTTGCCCAGCACCCTGAATGGACATGGGGAACCCCCCTCCTGCGACCCAAGTAGAGGATAAAGCAAAAGCTAATGGATAGATGGATGGATGTACTAAAGGATGCATGTCAAGCTGGTCCTGATGCTGCTGCACCGAACTTGCAGTGACACCAGGGGGAGCCCTTGCACTAAAAAGAGCACCACCTAAAGGGGTGAAAGCTGAGCTATGTGTGGACCAAGAGTCATGGACGGCCCACCAAAGGACAGCAGTGTGTTAGAACCTTACTCCACCGATTTTTCCTTTCAGGGGACCAGAGACGGACAGAGCTCTGCTGGTTCCACGTGGGACAATACACAGAACACGGCAATGGTAGCAATGGGTTCCAAACATGTCCCATCCATCCATCCATTATATTCTGCTTTATTCCATATTAGGGTCGCGGGGGGGGGGGTTCCCCATGCCTATCCAGAGGAGAATGTTTCGGGCGCTGGGCAGATACATCCAGGATGCCAATCTATCACTGGGCACACACTCACTCACACAGACACACTCTATATGGGGCAATTTGGAGAACTCAGTTGACTTGATCCATGTTTTTGGACTGTGGGAGGAAACTGGAGAACCCAGAGGAAACCCACGCGGACACGGGGAGAACATGGAAACTCCACCCAGATGGGGATTCAAACTGGGAACCCCTATCGCTGAGAGGCCAACGTGCTCACCACTAAGCCACCGTGCCGCCCCTGAACATGTCCCCTTGTCTCTAAAATCTCTCACAAGCTCGGTGCATGCAAATGGAGGAAGACTATGACATAAGCAGTAAACCCTCCAGGACTTCTCTCGAACTCCAGAGCACGTCAAACAGATATTTGTAATGCGGATGTATTTTTAAACGCACTTCTGTGCAAACGTGGGCGGAACTCCAGCCTATTAACACCTTTGCTTTAGCTTGATCACGCCGCACTGAATTAATATAAAAAGAAATCGGAGTTTTAGGTTCGAAACCATGCACAGATTGTACAGAGGGTCCAACGTATTCAGGATTCAGGTGGAACGATGGAGATTAGAGATAAGAGATTCTGTTTTCGTCACGTTGTATTTGTATCTGGATGAAAACAAACAGAACGTTTTGTATCATCCATCCATTATATTCCCCTTTATCCTCTATTAGGGTTGCGGGGGGGTTCCCTATGCCCATCCAGAGCAGAACGTCTCCGGCGCTGGGCAGATACACCCAGGACAGGGCACCAATCCATCGCTGGGCACACACACACTAACTCAGACCCTCTATATGGGGCAATTTGGAGAACTCAATTGACCTTAAAACATGTTTTTGGACTGTGGGAGGAAACCAAAGAACCCGGAGGAAACCCACGCGGACACAGGGAAAACATGGAAACTCCACCCAGATGGGGATTCGAACCGGGAATCCCTAGCGCTGAGAGGAGAACATGCTAAACACTAACCCACCGTGCCGCCCCGTTTTGTATCAGTCCTGTAAAAAAAACACTAAAACTTAACTGATGAATGTAATGCTGTATTTGTTTGTTCTGGGTTCTACATGTCTTTGATGACTTTTTGGACGTCGCTGGAACCTGAGGTGGTTCCATACTGATACTTCTGTAGCTCATTTTCCGATCTTAAGTTTAATTATATACTAGAGACCAGGGTCGCATGGGGAGGCCCAATTCACTCACACAGACACACACACAACATGGGGCAATTCAGATAGGGGAAGTTAGAGCAGCCAATTCACCTTGAATCCATGTTTTTGGAATCCATCTATATTGCCCCTATATAGCTATATCTGTATAGGGGCAATTTAGAGTGGTCAACTTACCTTGAATCCAGGTGGAGAAATTAAACTACAGCAGCACTGCTGCAATAAAACCCCCTCACCACATCAATGTCACTGACAATAAACAATCCACCACCCAAATGATACCTGTTCTGTGATGCTCCTGACCAATAAAGAACAGAGAACCAACAGGGGACTAACAACAACAAAGAACACAGATGGACTACAGTCTGGAATTGTAGAACTACAACGTCCATCTATATATATCTATATTGCCCCTATATATCTTATAGCTATATCTGTATAGGGGCAATAGAGCGGTCAACTTACCTTGAATCCAGGTGGAGAAATGAACCTACAGCAGCACTGCTGCACTAAACCCCCCTCACCACATCAGTGTCACTGCAGAACCGACAATAAACAATCCACCACCCAAATGCTACCTGTTCTGTGATGCTCCTGACCAACAGAGAACAGAGAACCAACACAAAGGACACAGATGGACTACAGTCTGACTACATTCTGATCTATATGGTAAGTGGAGGTAAGAGGAATGATGCAGAAAGGGGGCGTGTCCAGACTTTTGTGGTGCTGTATAGTGGTGCAGATGTGCAGGGAGTTGAGCAGAGGTTCTTCTGCCCTCCAAGCAATAAATGAGCTCTAAAAGCAAAATGGATTGTGAGTCCCTGAATAAGTTAGTATACTCGCGAGTGAGACCTCAGTAGAGTACGGCTCTGTGTCGTCGCTCCAAGGTTGTGCTCTCAGAACAATATGAAACGAGACGAGGTGGAATCGGACGCTTGGTAATCTTATCTCGCTTGATAACGCCATCTTTGTAAGAAACCTGGACTGGAACAAAGTTCCCAACCAGAACCACAATTCTGAAATAATTCCCCCAAAACAATAAGAATAAGAATTCACATGCAGTTTAGGTTTGAACTGGTTTTATCGTTAATCCACTTTACCAATTAGCATCGGTACATGCTGATAAACGGTACATGAGATGAGATGATGATGAGGTATTTTGGTGGACTGATAACATGTGTGAACTCCATCTAACAAAACATTCACACATGTTATCATCACTCCACCAAAATACCTCATCATCTTTTAATCTCACATGTACCGTTTATATACATTTTATATGCTGCTATATTTATAATATATATATATATATATATATATATATATATATATATATATATTCATAGTTGTATATTCTACTATATTTCATATATCTATATACCTTATTTTTTTTATCTAATTTTCTTCTTTAAAATTTTTATTTTAATTAGAACTTTAAAATAACAGGGTGATCGGGGTCCGTGACCCACAATTTTGTTCTTATCTCACGTACCACATGTGATATTAATAATAATCAAATTTTCTTGAATTTTCTTAAATCTGTTTAAGATCTCTGAGTGATTTAATATTTTATGTGATTTAAAACTCAACGTGTCTCTGAAGACTCACACGTCTCAGCTTTGTTAAATACAGATAAGGCTTTTCAGAATGAAAGAGCTTCCAGCTGAAGGTGAAGGAAGCAAACGGGATATAAATCATACTGGAAAGAAAGATAATGGCAGGAAGGGGGTGGTCGGAAAAGCTCGGAAATTTATATTTCAAAAATATTTGATCTGTCTTAAAAGCTTTTGGTTACATTTATGAGGATAATAAACCTGATTAACCCCTGACGTGACGCAGGTAGGGATGCAGTAACAATACTGCATCCTAAAGCCAAAAGCACAGCAGCCACCAACAATCCGAATGGCTAGAAGGGTTTTAACTCTGCCATGGTTGTTGGAACCAGACGGCTTGGTGTAGTATTTATCCATCCATTAACTTCCGCTTTATCCTCTGTTAGGGTCGTGCGGGGCGGGGGGGGGGGGGTTCCCCATGCCCATCCAGGGGAGAACGTCTCAGGCGATGGGCAGATACACCTAGGACAGGGGGGCAATCTATCGCTGTGCACACACTCACTCACACACACACACACACACACACTCTATATGGGGCAATTTGGAGAATTCAATTGACAGAGCCATGTTTTTGGACTGTGGGAGGAAACCGGAGAACCCGGAGGAAACCCACACGGACGCGGAGAGAACATGGAAACTCCACCCAGATTGGGATTGGAACTGGGAATCCCTAGTGCTGAGAGGCGAACATGCCAAACCACAAAGCTACCATGCCGCCGGTTTAGAATTCATTTTACCTTATTTAATTATCTTTTACCTAATCTCTTAATAGGGTCGGGGGGGGGGGGTCCCCATGCCCATCCAGGGAAGAACGTTTTCGGTGCTGGGCAATACATCACTGGGCACACACTCACTCACACAGACACACTATATATAGGGGCAATTTAGAGCAGCCAATTCACCTTAAATCAATTCTTTCAGAGAAAACCCACACAGACACATGGAAAACATGGAAAATCCACCCAGATCGGGATTCGAACCTGGATCCCCAGCGCGGAGAGGCGGATTTGCTGACCACCACACAACCGTGCCACCCGCACCCCTCATATCAAATATTTAAAATTATTTAGTGTAAAAATTTTTTTATAAAGCTCAGATTTAAGCTAATTTCATTCAAAAAAGGATTTTAGGACAGACACATGAAACATACGACACAAAAAAATCTCCAGAACAACTTCCATCCTTATTTCCGCTCAGAATCAGGGGCAATTAGTAGATTACTAATGAGGTGATGTCACGGTAACTGCAGATTTAAGAAGAACCCCGTTCTTCTTAGATCTGGACTCAAACCCAGGTCCTTGGGGCACGTGAGGACGGCTGTGACATGCTGACGGCTGCACCTTTAGAAGTCTTTCTTAAGAACGTTTCCTCTGTTTAATAAATGAAGAAATCTGTAAAACTTTTTTTGGAGGAGAGTGAAAAGCCTGAAACCCACTGCCCACCAAAGAATAAAGCCTTTAAAATACGAAAACTAGTGAAACAAATGTGTAAAACTAAAACTTTGAGCCCACAGGTCATTTAGAGTGAAAGAGGGACCTCACCAATCCTGAAGCGAAGAAGACGGCGAGCAGGGACATGCATGCTCCCATGACGATGAGGAGGAGGAAGACGATGAGCGGGTGCTGTTGGCTCATGCGGTAGTAGGACTCATAGAGCCAGTCGGGAGACTTCAGCCCCGCCGCGTCCTCCAGTCCCTCCAGGACGTAGGCTCTGTGCGCTCGCGCCATGGGGCCAGCCTGGAACCGTGAGCCGTCCTCCTCCTCCTCTTCCTCCTCAGCCCCTTCCTCCTCCTCCTCCCGCCGGTGATGCCGCTCCCGGTCCTGCTCCTCGGGCCGCGTGCTCAGCCGCGGCGTGCCGGCCGAGCGCGAGTGCTGCCACGGCGTGAGGGAGAGAACGGCAGCGCGCAGCATCCTCCAGTCAACATGATGGAGTGAGCAGAGCGCCGGAGAGCCAGGGACATGGAGGAAGAGAGGGAGCGCGAGTGGGGGGAGTGGGTGAGAGAGAGAGAGAGAGAGAGAGAGAGAGAAAACTCCACTGTTCCTGTATATGAAAACAAGAGGAGGAAAAGTGCAGACTTACATGTGGGCAGAGACCAAATAAAGGAAAGGAACAGAATACAAGGAAAAACAGCTTTCACTGCGACCCCCATCAGAGTAAAAGGGTTATACGGTCACAAATTCAAACCTCAAGAACCTAAGAACCACGTACTGATGCACTGTGATCAAAAGTATATAGATACCTGTTATATTCAATAAATAAGAACCATAATGGAACCTAAGAACAACGTACAGGAAACTGAGAACAACATACAAGAACCACAGAACAACGTACTATTGCACTGTGATCAAAAGTATATAGACATCTATTATATTTAATGAATTAGAACCATAATGGAACCTAATAACAACGTACAAGAACCTAAGAACAACGTACTGATGCACTGTGATCAAAAGTATATAGACACCTGTTATATTCAATAAATAAGAACCATAATGGGGGTTCCCCATGCCCATCCAGGGGAGAACGTTTTGGGCGCTTGGCAGATACACCCTGGACAGGGGGGCAATCCATCACTGGGCACACACTCACTCACTCACACAGACATAAACACACTCTATATGGGGCAATTTGGAGAACTCAATTGACTTGATCCATGTTTTTGGACTGTGGGAGGAAACCGGAGAACCCGGAGGAAACCCACACGGACACAGATTGGGATTCGAACCAGGAATCCCAAGCACTGAGAGGAGAACATGCTAACCACTAAGCCACCCTTTAAGGAACATGTGATTTGAATTTTTAAAAAAAAATAATATCCATTTTATCCAATTTGTGGCAGTAAACAGCTCAAAGGGTTCGAGGTTGGAGGCTTTGAAGCAGGTAGCCGTGGAGATCCATGTGAAGCACAGAGACTCATTCCAGGCTATATTTATCAACACATGCAGAAAGGTGGATGCTGCTCAGAGTTGACACTATGTGCATGTGGGTGAGAAACAACACGGCGGGTCGAAGCTCTTCGTTTGTAAAGCACCCGAAGAACTGCGGGCCTCCCTCATGACGAGCAACTGAAGTGACACCACTGCTTTGTGATTGCACTACAAAAGTACAGCGGGGCGGAGAAGGTGACGGTGGCAAGACAAACATCCCTGATGGTGGGGGCTTTCAAGGAAGAAACCTTGTGAGGACTGAGACTCGGTAGACGTCCCAACATGATACAAATTGGGCTTTATGAGGTGCCACAGAGCTCTTGGGATAAACTTTTATGGTGTCGTATAAACCAGTGGTGTCCATATTACAGCCCACAGGCCTAAAGCCTTTGTATCTGTAACTTGGATGTATCTTGGAGAGCTCTTCAGCTGGAGAAGCTCAAGCCGTAACTTTAGCATTCAGACCCACTTACTTTAAATTAGGTGGAACGAGTGAGCACATGGTCCAGAAGACCATTTTAAGCGGCTCACAGGGACTTTATTATCTTGCTTTCATTAAGGCAGAGGCTTTGACGCTCTCTCTCGGACCGTGACTCCATTGAGTCTGCCAGTGAAATGGACTGATGATCTCATTAACAATGAGGACCGGTGGAGCTCTGCACCGCCACTCAGACTCCGAAATGAATGGCTGCGCTGAGATTCTGCAGCGGGGTGACCTTCCTGTCAAAGTGCAAAGCTAATTGGTATTGTTTCTACATGATAATAAAACTAATCCAGACTTAAAACACAGAATGGGATTAAATAACGAAGAACGAAATTCTGGGTGACTTTAGGTTTTTTGTATTATACAGTGAGGACATGTTATAGCTCAGTGGTTCGGGTGGGTGGGGGTGAGGGTGGGGTTGAAGACTTCCTCCCTATGTGGCCAGTTAGTCTTAAAACCAAAAGATTTTTCAAGGTGTTCAGTCCAACACAGAACAAACACAATCAACGACATGGCGTGTCAGTGTGTCTTTGCTATCGTTAGGAGGAGAAAGGACATCCATCCATCCATTCATTATCTTCCGCTTTATCCTCAATAAGGGTCGCGGGGTGGTTCCCCATGCCCATCCGGGGAGAACGTCTCAGGGACCCAGGACATGGCGTCAATCTATCGTTGGGCGCGCACACACACACACACACACACACACACACACACACACTCTATATGGGGCAATTTGGAGAATTCAATTGACCCTGATCCATGTTTTTGGACCATGGGAGGGGGAGATATATTCACAGGCATCGTTATTATTTATATGGCGCATGTTGGCGGGGTAGGACGGCACTGTGGCTTAGTGTTTAGCATGTTCTCCTTTTAGTGCTGGGATTTCAGGTTCAAATCCCAATCTGTGTGGAGTTTCCATGTTCTCCCCATGTCCGCGTGGGTTTCCTCCAGGTTCTCTGGTTTCCTCCCACAGTCCAAAAACATGGATCAAGTGAATTGAATTCTTCAAATTGCCCCATATAGAGTGTGTTTGTGTGTCTGTGTGAGTGAGTGTGTGCCCAGTGATAGATTGGCACCCTGTCCTAGGTGTATCTGCCCAGCGCCCGAAACGCCCCCCCCGAGACCCTAATAGAGGATAAAGTGGAAGATAATGGATGGATGGATGTTGGCGGAGTGTAAGACACTAACTCAGGAAAGCCCGGAGACCTATCCCATCCTTCTGTAGGTTAATATAACCCCGTTCTCATTTCCTGACCAGGTTCTGATCTTTCTTTGCACAGCAATATCGGTTAAGTTCTCTGAAGGTCAAGAACCCAAATCCATTATCATGATTCGAGAGAGTTTCAAGTTCCGCGGTGCTCGCAAATCCCGCACTAGAGACGAAATTGGTCTTGATGCAAATCCCCACAATCCTTCCTCCATTTTAATTTGCAGAACCACTGGAGCAGCTTATGTGAAGCGCTCACAGACACCGCGATGGCGCTACAGACGGCTGCCTACGGAACTAATCAGACCAGAAGCTTAACTTTTGGATGGAGCTCAGCATTTTTTTTTTTTTGTTACAAAATCGCTGTTATCTTTCTCCGCGTCTCTGAACACTCGACTTTTCGAATGAAAAAAACACTGGGATGGATGTAGAGGGTGTCAGATGGGTGGAGGAGGGTGGTAACAAAATATGAGAACTTCTGAGGATTCTGTGATGAAAACAAAGAGAATCTTGGGGCAAGTTTAGTACTTTAACCTCATAGCAAGATGTGGTTTATTGTCAATTCTGCAGTGACACTGAGGCGGTGAGGGGGTTTTAGTGCAGCAGTGCTGCTGAAGTTTCACTGGATTCAAGGTAAGTTGACTGCTATAAATTGCCCCTATACAGATAAAGACATAGAGATATACAGTATAGGGGCAATATAGATATAGTTATATATAGATGGACTTTGTAGTTCTACAATTCCAGACTGTAGTCCATCTGTGTTCTTTGTTGTTGTTAGTCCCCTGTTGCTTCTGTGTTCTCTGTTGGTCAGGAGCATCACAGAACAGATATCATTTGGGTGGAGGATTGTTTATTGTCAGTTCTGCAGTGACACTGATGTTCTGAGGGGGTTTTAGTGCAGCAGTGCTGCTGTAAGTTCATTTCTCTACCTCAATGACACTGCTGGGATAGGACTAATGCACCCACCAAATAATCCCTGCTCTGTGGTGGTACTATTGGGTTCCTGATCATTAGAACAGAGTACACAGTATGTACTGTGGAACTCAAACAGATGGACTCAGTTTCACTCATGGTGGATTAGTGGTTGGCATGTTCTCCTCTCAGCACTAGGGACTCCTGGTTCGAATCCCAATCTGGGTGGAGTTTCCATGTTTTCTCCGTGTCCGCGTGGGTTTCCTTCGGGTTCTCTGGTTTCCTCTCACAGTCCAAAGACATGGATCAAGTCAATTAAATTCTCCAAATTGCCCCATATAGAATGTGTCTGTGTGAGTGAGTGTGCGCCCAGCGATAGATTGCCCCCCTGTCCTGGGTGTCTCTGCCTAGCACCCGAGATGTTCTCCCCTGGATGGAATGGAACCCTAATATAGGATAAAGCGGAAAATAATGGATGGATGGACAAAGTCCATCTTTACATGAAGTGGAACTGATCACATGGACAATAAGTGGGGTAAAAAGGAGGCGTGTCCAAACTTTTGAATTGTACTTTTGATGTTGTGTGACGGAAGAAATATATTGTATGTTTGAAAAAATGTCCGACTCTGAACACAAATGAACAATGACCCCCTCTATTCCCCCTAACCTGCCCCCCTGTGCCCGATTGTATTTGTACTCTGGGAAACAGGACGTTGGGTGGCGACCTTGTGGGCCCTTGAATTTCTACAAACCTCTAGAATAAATTTTCAACCGCTCAGTTAAAACTGATGAGTCGGTAATAAACATGCTCGTTCGCAATACACTGAAGAAAGGAAATGGAAATTGGATGGACTTTTACGTCATCGCGGCTTCAGCTTTAATGCTTTTTATGATAACAGTTTTGTTTTTTACTTTCAGAGCTTCAGAGATTTAATTCTGCTTTCCACATGAACTACACCTGACCCTGTCATCAGGCTGAATAAAAGAGGAGACAATACATTCGCTTTCAGCATCAGCATCATCAACAATATGTCACACATTCTCAAAACTCTGGATTTCTCTCAGCATTAATAATATACATAAGTATCTGGACAGGCGGCACAGTGGCTTAGTGGTAAGCATGGTCTCCTCTCAGATCTGGGTGGAGTTTCCATGTTCCCTCCGTGTCTGTGTGGGTTTCCTCCGGGTTCTCCGGTTTCCTCCCACAGTCCAAAAACATGGATCAAGTCAATTGAGTTCTCAAAATTGCCCCATATAGAGTGTGTCTGTGTGAGTGAGTTAGTGTGTGCCCAGTGATAGATTGGCGCCCTGTTCTGGATGGGCATGGGGAACCCCCCCCCTTTCACCCTAATAGAGGATAAAGCAGAAGATAATGGATGGATGGAAGTAACTGGACAACCCAATATAATTCAGTATTTACTAAAATCAGTGTGCCTTCTTTTTGGGACCGTGGGACAGGGATTATTCGGCTGACACTTTTATTATTAAGTGACTTTTGAGTATCCTGATTTGATGGCTGAGGTCAGAACACAGGGTCAGCCATGTTACACCCCGCTGGAGCAATAATGGTTAAGGGCTCCGCATAAGGAACCACAATATCCACAATAGACTTGTAATTTGAACCCCCAACCTCCGCTGGGCACACACCCTCACTCACACAGACTAAATAGGGGCAATTTGGATAGGGCAATTTATAACAGCCAGTTCAATTGTTCATTTAGCAGATGCTTTTATCCAAAGCGACTTACAAGGTGAGCACAGGGTTAATCACAACATGCCTGGAACAATGAGGGTTAAGGGTCTTGCTCAAGGACACACATTGGTAAATTCAGTGGTCCTGGGATTTGAACCCCCAACCTTTAGATTGATAACCCAACACCCTAACCACTGAGCTACAGAGCCCCTATTGGGCCCAACTGGATTCCGTGTTTTTGGACTGTGGGAGGAAACCGGAGAACCAGGACAAAACCAATGCAGACACAGGGAAAACATGGAGACTCCACCCAGTTTGAGATTTGAACCTGGATCCCCATCGCTGAGAGGCAGACAGTTTCACCTATTTTGGCACATGTGGCTTATTTTATGCAAAACGTGGGGTAGATGTGACGGAGAAGGGCCAGAGGTGGCCCACATCTGTAAGGTGCACGTCAAAATCAACAATTCAGGTCATTAAAGGAAATAAAGCTTCTCGTTAGCTTCGTGCACATGACACCTTCTGTAAAATGAATCAATTAGGACTTCTGGGCAAAAGGCTCGGTAAACAGCTGAGATACCTGTTACTCAGCGGGAGACATTTTTCCATCATCCTCGCATCTCCTCTGCATGCGTGCACACGGATATTTATAACATGCTCATCCACAGACATAAATCAAGCCTTTAATTTGTGTGCTCAGCAGGGACGTGCTGAAACCAATACGACTCCTGACTTCCTGCAGCTGGTTCCTGTTCCTGACGTCGGCGCTGCCATGAACTCAAAGTGTGTACGGCCCAAAGTATGGAAACAGCCCTCAGTGGGGAGTTGGAGGCTGTTTGAAGAGCAGTGTTAGTGCTACAGGATGCAGACTTTTAAAGAAGGCAGATTGATAAAGGAGTAGTTGGGTGTGGAGGAACTGGCTCCCTCAAACCTCCCGAAACAAACAGGGATGAATCGGAAACCTGACTACAGGTCGGGTATCAATGTTCAAAATCAATGTTTAAAGGCAAAATCAATGTTTAGACTCTCTTAATGTTTGATTTATCTAAAGGTTAGGAGAGAAACTTTACGTCACATGAGGCTGTACCATGTAGCGTCGTCCTACGTTTGGAAATATTAAGAACTGCGGGGTAAGTGCGCCATCTAGTGTCTGAAAATATAATATATCAAGCGTTTTATAGCACAGTACTAAAAAAATATATTCATCCATCCATTATCTTACGCTTTATCCTATTAGAGTCGCCGGGGTGGGGGGGGGGGGGTTCCCCATGCCCATCCAGGGGAGAACGTTTCGGGCGCCGGTCAGATACACCCAGGACAGGGCGGCAATCCATCGCTTGGCACACACTCACTCGCACAGACTTATGCACACAGACACACTCTATATGGGGCAATTTGGAGAACTCAATTGACCTTGAGCCATGTTTTTGGACTGTGGAAGGAAACCAGAGAACCCGAAGGAAACCCACGCGGACACGGGGAGAACATGGAAACTCCACCCAGATTGGGATTTGAACCGGGAATCCCTAGCGCTGAAAGGAGAACATGCTAACCACTAAGTCACCCTGCCGCCAATAATAATAATAATGATAATAATGATAATAATAATAATAATAATAATAATAATAATCACCGCGACCCTAATAGAGGATAAGCGGAAGATAATGAATGAATGAATAATAATAATAATAATAAAGACCATCATCCATTAGAACACAGAGACAAAATATACAGAGGCAATAAATGCAGTAGAAATTTTAATTTACAATGAAATTTTGTAAAAACAACAATAATGCAAACATAAAGACTGTATAGCTTGGTGTAGTATTAGTAGAGTTTTGATGTTTAATGTTTAAAGGAGGCGGCACGGTGGCTTAGTGGTTAGCACATTCGCCTCTCAGCGCTAGGTATTCCCGGTTCGAATCCCCATCTGGGTGGAGTTTCCATGTTCTCCCCATGTCTGCGTGGGTTTCCTCCGGGTTCTCCGGTTTCCTCCCACAGTCCAAAAACATGGGTCAAGTTAAATGAATTCTCCAAATTGCCCAATTTAGAGTGTGTCTGTGTGAGTGAGTGTGTGCCCAGCGATGGATTGGCGCCCTGTCCTGGGTCTATCTGCCCAGCGCCCGAGACGTTCTCCCCTGGATGGGCATAGGGAACCCCACCGTGACCCTAATAGAGGATAAGCGGGAGATAATGAATGAATGAATGAATGAATGAATGTTTAAAGGTGTTTTGTCTCAACATTTTAAGTCACGATGGCGATAAAAACTGGGGCATTCGATGGCTGTGGTTAAGAAACCAGCCACAAAAGTTCTAAAAGAGTTTTATAAACTGGTGCAATCAAGATGGACTTTTAATCTAATAAAAAAAAAATAAAAAAAAAACATCTTTGGTAGCAGAGGTTTCAGATTTGAGCAGTGTGGTCACCAAATTATAAAGACATGTGTCTGATTTAAAACATACTGCCAAACTTGTAAAAAATAAAATTAATTAAATGAAAAATATAAAAAGAAGTAAACTCTGTCTGCAGTGTCTGCAGCCAGATCGAGGAAACATTTCACTTCCTGAAGAAAAGTCTGTCAAGAGAAAAACAATAAAACAACCAAACTGATTAAAATAAAAATAAAAATAAAAAAAACTGTGTAAATGAGCAGAACAAAGGAAGAAAGCATCGTTTCGGTGTCTTCAAGAGAGAAATATGACACCAATTATAAACTTTAAAATCACTTCTAAGAATATTTTCACTCAGCTTTAAATTGGATGGACTGAAACAAAACGTCAGTTTTTGTTCACTGATCAAATACATTTAGAGATAATGTGATAGAGTCCAAAAAAAACCCAACATACAAACAGTGACTTTTGTAACGTTTTCTCTGTAGAATTACAGAACCAAAAGTTTGGACACGCCCCTTCTGGCTCCATCATCCATTTCCTCCATTTACCATATAGATGGACTTTGTAGTTTTACAATTCCAGACTGTAGTCCATCTGTGTTCTCTGTTGGTCAGGAGCATCACAGAACAGGTATCATTTGGGTGGAGGATTGTTTCTTGTCAGTTCTGCAGTGACACTGATGTGGTGAGGGGTTTTAGTGCAGCAGTGCTGCTGTAGGTTCATTTCTCCACTTCAGTGACACTGCTGGGATAGGAATAAATGACCCGACCAAATAATCCGTGCTCTGTGGTGGTACTATTGGGGTTCTGACCATTAAAATAGAGGAAAGGGGGACATACACAGTATGTACTGTAGAACACAAACAGATGGACTAGTCTGGAAATAAAGAACTAAAGTCCACCTGCACAGGCAGACAATAAATGCAGCAAACCTTTACTGTGTGTTGTGTTTTTTTTGCAGGTTTTTGTGTTTTTAAACCAATAAAAAAGCTTTTTAAATAAAGTGCCTGGAAAGAATAAATCTTATTTACATTCTAAAAAATAAGAAGCTGTAATGGATTTGTGGTTCTCAGTTCTCTAAGTTTCTGTTGATCAAATCTCACACTTTCATTGGTTCTTGAGCTTTCTACATACATTTATTTAAATAAATGGGTTTCTCTGATAACTTAATGATGAACAGAATTAGAACGCTGACTGAGAAAGTGACACCAGACAGGTTGACGGTTTTAGGACTTTTATTTAAAAAATAAAATAGAAAATAAAGTACATAAAAATATTGAAGAGAAACAAAGACAACCAAAAAAAAAAAAAAAACTCCAAAAACCACATCTCTTCGAATGCTGGGTGGCCACGTGGGGGGTCTCGAGAGTGCTTTTGGTCAAACGTCAGCAAACGACATGTAAACCCAGTCAGTCACATCTAACAGGGCGTTTCACACTAAACAGAGAAGGACGTGGGCATAGAGCTCGGTCAGACCGTGCGCCGCCTCGCAGACGATGAGCTGCAGCAGTCTGACCTCCGCGCGGATGCTGGTTGAATCAAAAAGCAGATTCTGCTGGTCACATGACATCCCCAGGTTTCTAGCCTAACTTCACTGAACGGGCTGAATTGCTATTTCTTAGATGTGGCACCTCCACGTGTATCCAGGTGAACACCGGCTACCAGGATGCTGAAGTCACTGACATTGAGATCCATCAGCTTGTCGAGATGCCGTTGGAACGCATATTTATAGACAATCTTACAGCTGACCTGTCAAACTGTGTGGGTGCGACCTGGTTATGTAAAGCAGCTATTAAAAGAACACTGGCTTTTTCAGAAATTCAAAGGAGTTTTGAAGCCGAGATTAAAGAGCATCAGCAGCATGACTGACGAGATCCATGTCAGTCACACCTGAGCATTTGTGGAACTTACGACACCAAATAATACAATCATCAGCTTCAATACTGACACACGTGCCTTGTGAAACGGTGAGACGTGATGGCATTCGATTCCAAAAATCTGAGAATATTAGCTTTCAGATCCGAGAATTAATTATAATTTAATTAAACTAATCTTTGACATCACACCAATTTTTGCGGCCTCACGTCCACGATGAACTCAGGTCCAGGATATGCTGGACCCCAAACTCAACTTCACACGTTAATGTTGGTAGTGGTTCACTTTAAAATCCACTTTCTTGACATTGTCTTGACGTTCGGTGCCTGGATATCACACACAAACACACGGCTTCCGATTAAAGCAGCCGAAAATCTTTTTTTTGGTATCTCAATCAGACTACTAAACTGCAGCGCCTCAGATCCAGAGGTGGCCGTCGACGTGGGATGACTATTTGCATAGTAACAGTAACCTGCATGCCTTTGTGACGCGCCAAGAAACAGCAATACAGTTTAGTGTGCCATGTACAGACAGAAAACCGGACGATACAGTACGAGAACCGAGGCAATTTTTTTTTTGTTAAAAATAAAAGGCAATACGATAAGTACCTGGAAATGCACATTAAGATTCCGGAAAGGAATCGAGTTCCCTTTCGTGTCCCCCCTTTTCTCCGCTGATGCAGAACCCCACGCGGAGCTCCGAGACTCTCTGGCATGAAGATGCACAGCACGGTCAGCTGCTCCCTCACCTACAGCCAAACAGACATGCGCTCGGCGGCCGGACACTGAAAACCTAGGCTGGTGCGTTTTGTTTTGGGCTGCGCACAGACAACCACGACCGGTGTCCGTGAAACACTCCAATGTTTTCGAATCCGAGCTCGCTTTGAAGTCGCTGTCGAATTCATGATTACAGGGCAGGAGGAGTCTGACGCTCATGTCAAGAGGGAAACATCTATGTGGTGCTTCCCTTGTCCCGTGTATTGCACATAAACCTGTGTAGTTGCTTCGTTTCATAAAAACCTCAGCATACTGGATGTTTAGCGGATTGTTATCATGACAACAGACATTAAAGGCTCAATTTTGGAACCCAAACCGTGATGATTTGGTCATCAGCGCAAGGTTTAAAAAAACGCTGGAGTATTTCATAGACGGCCCGAGAACATGGATTTCGGGGAAACAGTGCCACCTGCAGGCAGACTGACTTGCGTGCACACGAGTATTTACACAAACTCACACCTTTCCTTCCTAATCGGAAAGATTTACGGTTCTCTCCTAATGTCAACCATATAAGCTCTGTGACGGGGCGATGGGGCTCTGTAAAGGCAGCAAAATTAAAAGTACAAAAATAAAAGCGACTTTTAAAAAGACACATAATTAAATAAAATTGTCTAAAGTGGAAACAAAACAAAACAAAACAAAAAAACATTATTGCACAAATAACCCAGTCCGAATGACCCGCTCGAACCCTTGTGCTTGCTCACATGCACAAGCCTCAGCCCTGACGTGATATTAGAACCCACAATCGTGCCACCTCTGTGGACGGTGTCTCATTAAGATCAAAACGAAATGACGCAAAGTGAAAATACACCAACAGTAAAGCAACAAAAACGTTAAAATATGCAGCTTTCGGATGAACAATGTGGATCCGGTTCGCGAAGTGTCCCCGGGGCGGGGTTCATGGACACGTACAGACCATCGGCAATGGTATGGTAAGGTATGGGATGGGAGTGAGGCTAGCACCACCGCTGACACAGCTACTGTTAGAGGGCTCTCGGCTCGAGCCCCACCAGCAGGAGGTTACATAGAGTTCTCATCGTTTTGCGACAGGAGCTGGAGGAATGGGGTCGGGGCGGGGTGGGACGGGGGCAAAAGGCCAGGCGAGGAAGACGATGGATGTTGGGAGGTGGGGCTGAGTCGGGGGACGGTGTTTATCTGCTGACACTGGCTGGTAGAACGCCCCTCTTTCTGTGGCGCCACGTGGTGCGGTGGTGCGGGAAGTGGTCTGGGTGGACGCCCATCACTGAGAACTTTGGGGTGGACTGCTGGTTGAAGACAGAAATCCCATTTGAGCATAAACATGTGTATATACAGTACACAGAGCGCGAGTGCATACAATGGTGTTATGCATTTACCTGTCTGCCATGGACGATCTGTGAAGGGAGGTTCCCAGGTATGGACATCCTGTTCTAAAGAAGAGAAAGTAAGAGTGATGGAGGGTGTTAGGAGACGGTACTCATCCAGCAGCCATACATCTACGAGGTGGAGCGTCCACATTACTGTCTTCTAGTTGATTTGAGGGATACACACTAACACACATCACTGTCACTGCAGTGCTGAGTATGAGCCACCACCCAAATACTACCTGCACCTAATAGTCCTGACCATTAAAATAATAAGTGTATTCTAAAAGTTAAGGGTTCAAAGCCAGAGCACATCTAGTTGCTAATGTGAGCATTTAAGATAAGCCCCTCCCCCCCTCCCCCCATGCTCAAACCCCAACTGCTGGGACACTTCTAAGTCGCTTTGCATAATAATGTAAGATAATGCAATAAAGGGCGGCACAGTGGCTTAGTGTTTAGCATGTTCGCCTCTCAGCGCTAGGGATTCCTAGTTCGAATCCCAATCTGGATGGAGTTTCCATGTTTCCCCGTGTCCGTGTGGGTTTCCTCCAGGTTCTCCGGTTTGGCGCCCTGTCCTGGGTGTATCTGCCCAGTGCCTGAAACATTCTCCCCTAAATGGGCATGGGGAACCCCAACGCGACCCTAATAGAGGATAAGGCGGAAGATGATGGATGGATGGATAATGCAATAATATAATGTGCTTTATCTTAAGCTTAAGCTCAATCCTTCAGCAATATACAAGTTCTGCTTTTCTAGTTTATCGTTCTTCAAAGCAAGCTACTGAACCAGGAACAGAATTTATTGTCTCTTTACTGTTTCGAGCCATGACTTCTGCTCCTGCAGACACTCGGTGGACTTACTGGGTATATGATGACTGGTGCTGGCTGGAGGACTGGGAAATTGGCCTTGACTGTGCCCATCTGCAGCTCAGTCTGTTGGGGGTAGGTTGTCACTGCTGGAGCAGCGCTGGTGTAGTCAGAGTCCTTTTAAGAGAAAACACACACACACACACACACACACACACACACACGGTGGGTGTAAGAGGAGCTGATGTCTACAGACTGCAGTAAAGTGGAATGTCCGCAGCGGCTGAGTGTGATGCTTACGATGTCGCTGCCCGACTGAGAGGATGTCGGCGAGTTCTGCAGAGGGCTGGATAGAGACATGGGCGAATCGGCACTGTTGGGAGAGGGAGAGTCACTCTGCAGCCGCTGTCGCTCCTCCACCCCGACACCAGGCAGGGGACTGGGACCCATCCGCTCTGCGGCTTCTTTCGGAGCAGGACCTGCAGATGCGCATGACATGCAGAAGTATAAATGCTGTTATATATGCACATTACAGCCACGGTGTTTTTAATGCCACTGAAACCCTGAACACTTATCCTAATAAAACTCAGTATGGAGATGTTAATGCAGGCAGCGGAGTTCTAATTCGCTTTATCCTTCTGATCGGAGATTCAAACAGCTGACGGGCGACGGCTGGGCTCAAACCAAGGTTTTCACTCGGATGGAGCTGTGACCATATCCTCCTCTGAGCCCGGAGTGGAGCGTGTGGAGAAACTGAGGACCTGCGCTCGAGCTTACCATCAGAACTTTCTGCCGGGGATCGGTTCTTGGTGCCCCACGTCTGAACGATCCACTTCCTGTAGTCGATCACTTCCTGGGTGACTTTAATAATGCGTCCCAACGTGCTGAGGAAACAGAACAGAACGGTACAGAACAAAGCACAGAGCATTTAAACCTCCACCCACAGACATCCATCATTCTTGCATGTACTTTTCTTGCTGCAGTACATTAACCCCGTGCACGGATTTGTCAAAGCTGGAACTGATGGAGCTCAATGTAAATTGTTCTTTGATGCTAACCATGTTTATGGGTAACTGGCAGGTTCTTTATTAAAGGGGATCTCCAGCTTCTGTTTTTTCTGCTTACTCAGTTCCACGTTTAAATGTCAGTTATATTTCCATGGAAATAGCCACTATTGGTGGATGACCATTATTCTAATGCCTCCATCACGTTCTAAATGTCTATGTTCTCAGTATCATTTATTGTAAAGATGGACTTTACAATCAGTAAAGTTCTCAGTTCTACAATTCCACACTGAAGTCCATCTGTTTGGGTTCTATAGTACATACTGTGTACGTCCCCTTTACTCTGTTCTAATGGTCAGGACCCCAATAGTACCACCACAGAGCAGGGCTCATATGGTGGGTGCATTATTCCTATCCCAGCAGTGTCACTGAGGTGTTTAAATGAAACAACAGCATGAAATGAAACTAGGGGTAAGTTAGAGCAGCCAATTCACCTTGAATCCATGTTTTTGGTTTGTGGGTGGAAACTGGAGAACCTGAAGAAAACCCCACTCGGACACGGGGAGAACATGAAAACTAAAGTCAGGTCTGAAGATGGACTTTGCAGTTCTACATCTGTTTGTGTTCTACAGTACATACTGTGTACTCTGTTCTAACAGTCAGAACCCCAATAGGACCACCACAGAGCAGGGAGTACTAGGTTGGTGCTTTATTCCTATCCCAGCAGTGTCACGGAGGTGGAGAAATGAAACTATAGCAGCACTGCTGCACTAAAAACCCCTCACCACATCAGTGTCACTGCAGAATTGACATCAAACAATTCACCACCCAAATGATACCTGTTTTGTGATGCTGCTGACCAATATAGAACCAATAGGGGACTAATAACAACAAAGTACACAGATAGACTACAGTCTGGAATTGTAGAATTACAAAGTCCATCTATATGTTAAGATGACTGGTACTGTGTAGTGATTGACGTAAATAATGAAAATAACCATTTACAGAATGTGTGATGATGAATTAAACAGATCTGGATCTTGGGGTGAGACTTCACTTTACCTGTCGATGTCTTTGTTGGGGTACGAGTCTGCAAGCGGCGACACCGCATGGTCGAGGACGATGTAGGCGTACTCGAAGACTTGTTTGACCTGCATGGCACCGTACGAGCTCCTGCCCACGTCGTTACCTGAGGTTTCAAACAAAACAATGAATAACATTATTACAGACATGAAGTGAAAGAAAGCTTAAATGTTACTTCAGTGGAGTTCAACACAAAAGTCATGCCTCATTCCTTATTATGTCCGTATTAAATATTCAGGGTAGGAAGTAGGCAAAAATAAATGGGTCACAAAAAATAAATGAATTAATCCATTCATCCATCATTTTCCGCTTTATCCTCTATTAGGGTCGCGGTGGGGTTCCCCATGCCCATCCAGGGGAGAACGTCTCGGGCACTGGGCAGATACACCCAGAACAGGGCGCCAACCCATCGCTGGGCACACACTCACACAGACACACTCTATATGGGGCAATTTTGAGAACTCAACAATTGACTTGAACCATGTTTTTGGACTGTGGAAGGAAACCGGTGAACCCAGAGGAAACCCACACGGACACGGGGAGAACATGGAAACTCCACCCAGATTGGGATTCAAACCGGGAATCCTTAGTGCTGAGAAGCAAACGTGCTAACCACTAAGCCACCATGACGCCCAATAAATGAATTAAATAAATACATTTTTAAAAATTATAATAATAAAATAAAAACCTCTGTTCAATAAATATGTCCAAACCCAATGTTGTCATTCAAGATTTTGAACCACCAACTTGAAGAGTGGTTATTTCTATCACAGAATTAAATCTGTCTTTATTCGAATGGTTTCCAAAGAAACTATTTTAGTTGGTGGAATCCTTTCAAAGAGTTCTTTCAGATTTTCAAACATATAAAAGTTATTTCTGGTGGTTGAAATTGCAGGGCATTCTCCTACAATGGGTTTTATTGTTTGAGAAGTTGTACAGTATTGGCCGTCTGGAGACTTCTCGCCAACCAGAAGGTGACGGTGGGTGAGGGCAGTATGACCAATTCGGCACCTAGTCAGGATTGTCTGTAAGGAAGTCTGTATTGCGTTTAATATTGATGAAGATCGGTTGCTCTACATCATAACCACAAAACTTGATCACTCAAACTGTCCCTGCCTTACTGTCGGATACTCCAAAATTACTAAACATCTGAATCCCAATTCAAAATGTTATTGGTGGATGGAGGACCATTCAAGTGCTGCAGGTCCAAACCTACCACAGTCACATCTCGACTCCTCCCTTAAAGCCATAAGAACTCATGTAAAGGATCACAAATTTATTAAATGAAAAACTAATCCCGTAAACCCCAAATAGAACAGAATTTACATTCCAGATCTCTGACTATTTACAGATTAAAAATAAAAAGAATATAAGCCATGTAGTTATTCTGTGGCTGCTTTGTCTCACCTCTAATGATCTTTACTTTCCAGATTTGGGCTCTTATGGGTAAAAACCTGACTAAAACCCTTGCTCTTTGCTTCACACTATTACCTAAAAGGCTTACCCGAGACAGCATCACGTCTGAGAAGCAAGATTAGGATGAGGGTAAAGTACCTGGAAGCAGGGGGTCTTCGATGCAGAGCATGGAGGACCTGTAGCCGTTGTTTATGGCTTTCATGATGTCCTCCTTGGCCATGTAGGCGCCGCCGTTTTTTATCCTTATACCCGTTTTAAGGTAATTAAAATGTCGGCCGTACAGTTCGAAAAATTCGATCAGCAGAACGCCCAGGTTTGTGTTCGGAGTTCTGGCGTCAATTCGAGGGTGCAGCTGGGGGGAGAAAAAAAACCAAAAAAAAAAACCTTACAGACTTGTAGTACAGCGATGCTGACATGGTGCTTCAGCACTCAATGCAAACACAACATTAATGTTCATTCTAAAAGCCGATACACAGACACATAACAACCTCCTCATTTCCATCATTCTTTTTTCTACACTCACTGTGCATTTAACAGTCCATCTGTTACTTTATATACAATGTTTGTCCTCTTTACCTTGTGCTACATTCTGGATGGTGGGTGATACCCAGCACTGCAGTAACAATGATGTAGTGGTGGTGTGGATTAAACCGTTATAGTGTTTTCAAACAGTGTGCTGGGTTTCATCACACAGGCCCAACCTCAATTCTATCATGTACCTTTGAGCCCCATCAACACATCAATACAGGTGCCAGGTCCTCTAATCTAACATCAGTCTCTGACCTCACAAAGTCTCCCCTGGATAAGTGGGTCAAATTCACACAAACCCCCCAAATTCTTGTAGAAAGTCTTTTTATACGGCTGAAATCTGTTGTAGTTGCATAAAAGGCAGCTACTCCTGTGGGTGTAATGTGTAGGTTTTGCATAGTGAACACAATCAGTTGTATAATAGCTCCACCCACAAAGTTCACGTTTTCTGGTAGGCCCTACTCTGAATTAGGTCACTGTTGGCGGGTTCCCCTTAGCTTCTGTTCTATTTCAGATCGCTGTTTTATACTACATAAATAAGCATGCTGTATCAGTGAAACGGAATTAAATAAGACCCGACAGCCGTGTTGTTGCTTATATAAAGCCGGTCACCTGCAGAAAGCTGATGACCATCAGAATCAGGCTGTAGGAGCTGATGCCTCCGGTGAAGACCTCGTTCAGATCTCTCTGCAGGAGGAACTGCTTTAGAACAAAGATCAAGTAAGGCAGCACGGTATACTTCTGCAAAAGAAACATAAAAATCGGCGTTAGACAACCCACACATTCAGCAGAAGTGACTCATATTCAATGAGACCGTGTTGGGGACTTTATCCAGTACAGAACTCCAGAGTGGAAGGGATGAGATAACACTATACTGCATCACATATTAATATTCACAATACCTGCTCTGTGGTGGTACTAATGGAGTCCTGATCCTTAGAGAACAACAGTCTGTATTTATTTAGTATAGGTGTCCCCATACTTTAAACCACATCGTGAACTTTAAAGGCTCAAACCATGTAAAGATCCACATTTCATCACTCAACCTCTAATGAGATGCATCGTGAGCAGCTCGAGTTCTTTACTACTGACTGGCTCATGAACAGTTATTTAATCCAAGAAGAATAATTAATGCGGGGATTCACATTAATGCAGTAAATTTAATTATTAACACCCCATGAACCCGCTGAACTGATGTCTGTAAATGAAGGAATTTTCCATTCATTATTATACTTATAATTGGACATCCTTCCTCAGAGGGACATGACTCACCTTTACGTAATCTTTAATAAAGCAGGCGGCTTTAACTCCAGTCTCAACGTTGAAACTGATGTCCACTTTAACATCTGTTTCTTGGTCGGTCAGTTTAATAATTGGTACCTTCAAAAATAAAACATGATCTACAGTAATGTATAAGCTTTGACTTTAAGGTCGGTGATGATGGATGGCAGAATCACACAATTACTGAGGCTGCGTCACAAATCGCATACTGCCTACTACACATTAGGTGAAAGCTGTGGGAGAAATTAGTATATCCATCCATTTTCTTCCGCTTTATCCAGGGGAGAACGCCTCGGGCTCTGGGCAGATACACTCAGGACAGGGCGCCAATCTATCGCTGGGCACACACTGACTCACAAAAACACACTCTATATGGGGCAATATGGAGAATTCAATTGACTTGATTCCATGTTTTTGGACTGTGGGAGTAAACCGGAGAACCCAGAGGAAACCCACGCGGACACGGGGAGAACGAAGATCAAGTATCAAGAACATGGAAACTCCACCCAGATGGGGATTCGAACCGGGAATCACTAGCACTGAGAGGCAAATGTGCTAACCACTAAGCCACCGTGCCACCCTAAATTAGTATATATTAAATGTTATTAAAAAAAAAAGTATAAGACAGGGCGGCATGATGGTGTAATGTCACAAATGTTCAACTCTCAGTGCTAAGGGATCAAGGTTTGAATCCTGATCTGGGTGGAGATTCCATGTTCTCCATGGTTTCCTCCCACAGTCCAAAAACATGAATTTAAGGTCAATTGGCTGCATTAAATTGCCCCATGTAATGTGTGCAAGTGAGTTTGTGTCCAGTAATTGATTGGCACGCTGTCCTTGGTGTACTTGGTGTCCCCACAGCCTTAGTATAGGAATAAGGGGCAGATAATAAGATGAGATGAGATAGGTCAGTTTCTAAGAAAATTCCTCGAAAGCCCTACTGAAGCAGACATTTCCTAACAGTTGATCACATGATCGAGCCGAGAAGGAATCAACATGGCGTCAAGCAAGAAGGTACAACAACTAAAAGAAAAACAAAACATCGTGATTGTATCCAACACTACATGGAGTTAAACTTTCATAGTGGTAGTCTGGGGCTTTTTCGTGTGTTATGGCGGCTGCATCACGAGGTTGAATCAATATTAATTAATACCCATGGATTAGTAATGTGGGTGGCACAGAGGCTAAGTGGTTAGCATGTTCTCCTCTCAGCTCTAGGGATTCCCGGTTCGAATCCCAATCTGGGTGGAGGCTCTATGTTCTCCCGGTGTCCGCGTGGGTTTTCTCCGTGTTCTCCGGTTTCCTCCCACAGTCCATAAAACATAAATCAAGGTCAATTGAATTATCCAAATTGCCCCATATAGAGTGTGTCTGTGTGAATGAGTGTGTGCCCAGCTATAGATTGGCACCCTGTCCTGGGTGTATCTGCCCAGTGCCCGAAACGTTCTCCCCTGGATGGACATGGGGAGCACCCCCGCGACCCTAATGGAGGATAAAGCAGAAGATAATGGATGGATGGATCGAATAGTAATGTGATTGTAAACTCAGTCCAACATCTCTCACCGTAGCTTTGTCAAGTACTTTGATAGTATGTGGCTTGGCCACGTTATTTTTCAGGAGAGCCTGCTCCAACTGCTGCAGGGGGGGTCTGTCCCATTTCCAAAACACCACCAAGTCAATATCACTGCGGTGGAGACAACACATACCTTAGCACATTACAAATCCAAAACTATTCAGACTCATTACGTTCCTCACACATGCATCACTAACGCTTCTTTACATCAAGTCAGATACAAAACTTAAAAAAAAAAAAAAACATTTAAAGAGGGGCTGAATTCAATCCTCTTCTATCCCCAAACCCCAGTACCAGTGACTTTAAATAGCCAGAAGTGGTAGCTGTTGCAGCTCCAGCAGACAGCACAGGCTGCATATTAGATCAATCAAATTACTGGAGCAACTTCAGACAGGGTCCAATTACAAAAATTCTCTAATTGGAAACTAATTAGTTATGGAACATACTGTACCTACAAAAATAAGAAACTCACATGTCACTGTATTTAAAAAGTTTTTTAAAAAAGTGCATTCTTATCACTATGGACACATCTGTATCTTACCTGGTTGGAAGGTAGAGTCCGGTGCTGAAGCTGCCAAAAATCTGTACCTAAACAGAAAAAAAAAAGATTTTAAATTAGAGCAGAGATTTTTTTGCCCACCCCCCACTCAATTTTTTTTTAATAAAATTAAATAAATAAAACACACACACACACACACACACACACACACACACACACACACACCTAAAGACATAAAAGACTTGTAAGTCTTTAAGGTGGTTAGCAATAATATACTCAAGCCACCTTAAAAACATACCACAAAATGGTGCCACTGGAAAAACCGAGTGGATTTTACCACAGTAATAAACTAAACATGAAGTTATAAAAAAATAATACAACATTTACTCACATCAGCACTTGGCCAGAGGTCCTTGATGACTGACTTGATACGATTGACCACTTCTTGCCTCATGGTGGCCTCTTCAAGCCGAGGGGACATGAAGTTATAGAAGTCTATGATCTCCTCGTGCAGCCTTCGGAAAAGTCAGACCACACAAATATTAATTGTGTGTAGCCAAGCGAAATCAGACCACTAATGGAGTATCCCTGAGAACATAAGGAACATGAACCACGAGCCGCCATTTATATTACAGGTTGCTGATAAACACACAGCCGTTACTGCTCTACAAAGAGATTCATCAGAGGGAAAGGGCAAGACAAACAAGCTCAGTGGTGATTAATAGTGAACAGCCAGCAAATATGACAAATACACAACCGGCAATGCTTCACTACAGCACCCCCTTAATGGAATTTCAAATATCTGAATACATCCGATGAAATACTGACACAACTACACCAGGTGGTTCCTGTTGAAGGTTTAAGGGAAGGTACGAAATGCTAGGCAGGTAATGAGAAGGAGGTTCGAATCCCGATCTAAGTGGGATCCCCATTTTTCATGTTCTCCTGTGTTCACGGGTGGGTTTTCTTCCCACAGTCCAAAAACATGGCTTCAGGGTGAAGTGGCTGCTCTAAATTGCCCCTATATAGTGTGTAAGTGTGAGCCCAACGATGTATTGTTGCCCTGTCCTGTGTATACCTGCCCACACCTGAAATGTTCTCCCCTAAATGCACCTGAGGTCCATATTCAGGATGTCAAGGGAACAGAAAGGTAAAGTAGCACAGGTTAAACATCCATCATCCATCCATCCATCATCTTTCGCTTTATCCTCTACTAGGGTCGCGGGGGGGGGGGGGGTTCCCTCATGCCCTTCCAGGGGAGAACATCTCAGATGCTGTGCGCCAATCTATCACTGGGAACACGCTTACTCACACAGACAGACTCTATATGGGGCAATTTGGAGAACCCAACCGACCTTGATCCATGTTTTTGGACTGTGGGAGGAAACCGGAGAACCCGGTGGAAACCTACGCGGACAAGATGAGAACATGAAAACTCCACCCAGATTGGGATTCGAACCGGGAATCCCAGGCGCTATGGGGCAAACACTAAGCCACCGTGCCACCACGGGTTAAACAATTCAAATCATTCCTCATTCTACGAATTTATTCTAGAATTTCTGGTTTGAAGAGAAATAAAAAAACATGGAAAAATTATTTATCACCAAAGTCACATTTTAAAAAAACCTATCCGTCCGTTGGATCTAATTTTAAAGACATGCAGCAACTCCGGCCATCCTTTGAATTACAGTGTGGCTTTAGGGCTCAGTCAGTACCAGCATGCTGGACTGCAATCAAAGAACTGCTCCTTGGGTCACTGCCTTTAGGGTACAGTGGTGCACAGGCTCAATTTTTCAATCGAAAGTGCTTTGAAATAAGTCACGTGACCACCTGCCTGTGGACCAGCCCAAAAACACATTCGTTTGTTGGAGGTTCCCCGATGACAGCTGTATATTCTCTACAAGTGAAAGTACCGTCAGTCGATCATATATGACAGAACTTGCACTTGCATGCTGTAACCATCTGTAAAAACAGTGCTGCACTTCAGATAGGTCGTTGGAATGATCCCTCTGTAACACGCCTTAAATTCACTGCCTTACAGATCGGTTCAAGTCTGAACGTGTTCTTTGCTTTTCTCCAGCTAGACTGATCCACGCCTCCCGGTAGGACAATATGCGCCGCTGAAAAGAAAATATGAACAGATGGTCGGCAAAAACAGTCCTTTCCTGTTGATTTTGAATCGTCCTGCATCCAAACAGAGAGGAAGGTATTTCATGAACACAGGCCTATGTTCTCACTGCGGCGGGATTTCAGCCGGACTGCACCCTGATTTACACTCTGCTTTAATACACAGAAATACAACTGGCATTCCGTCATGAAAATATTTATTCTCCACGACAAGCTATCCAATCTTCCAAAGTGCCACTGATAATGAAGAAGTGCTTTGTGACCAGACAGTTCCAGGAACCTTTTCAGGAGCTTCCACACTGCATGAACTGTTTTACAGTTCTATGCTTTCAGAATTCCTGTTTGAGGGACTTTCTTAAGGCCTAATCTAGGGTCATATTGCTCTTCGATAAGAACCATGCATGATGTAGGTGAACTATGATTGGTCCAGGTGCTGGCAGTCGAGTGCAGTCACGTGAATAAACAACAGGGTGATAAAATAAAGAGAACAACAGATGAAGTGAAGTTCAGGAATTATAGATTCTACGAGTGAGAAACTAAATACAGTGCATATGATACATATGATAAACTTGCCTGTACCTGCTATGTCATGGTATTACGTCATTTCAGAGTTCGTACCGTGGTTAAAGATGATATAACCATAAAAAAGCCCCTGAAGGAGAACCTTTATGACGGCTGGTCCCCATTACATACGTTCCTAGAACTGTTTGGCCTGAAAGCACCCATTTCGAACAAATCGTCACTGAAAGGACCTTCACCACAACATTATTTGCAGTTTGAACCATCAGCCTGAATGCTGTAAGCCAGCAGACAGCTTCTCCACTGTGAATTGTTTTCTCTCCACAACATACCACTGAAGTCGTGTGTCATTACGTCTATATTTGGTAATCGGGGTTTAAGCTGGATTTTCATTAACAAAAATAAATGAGGTTTATAATAATATTACTAATTAATTCATTTCATTAAATCAAGTGTTGTTTATTAGAGGTTACAGTAGTTGTGGCAACCAACGTGTATGGGGGATTATAATAGTTGCAGCAACCATGTACACACACACACACACACACACACACATATATATATATATATATTTTGTTGGAAGTCAGAATCTTTTTTTTAAACCCTAATTTTGAGAGATTAATCCAAAGCAACAGGTAACAAATGTATCACAACGCTCTGAAACACCGGAGGCCACATTTAACTTCAAAACACGCATCGTTTTGCTACGGCTTAAAATGTCTGAGACATCCTAAAAGATGTGTAAAGAGCTTTGAGATGTTTTCTCGTTCGGTGAGCAAGGCAGGGTTCCTCATGCAGCACCGTGGATATAAACCCCATCGCAATTAAACGGGAAGATGACTATAATTATGAACCAGACTTCACAAACTCAACTCACATACACTATGTGGACAAAAGTATGAGGACACACCTCCTAATCATAAAGTGTTTCCTTTATTCTCAATGGAAGGCGTGTAAAATCATGCACTGTCATGTATTTAGGACATGTTCTGTATGTGTAGGAACAGTTTGGGGAAGGCCGTTTTCGAGTTTGGTGTGCAAGAACTTCACTAAGGTGCAAAAAGCCCTGACCTCAACAGTTAGTCCTATAATCAAGCATTAAAGCAATGCATTCCATAGTCTGAATACAGACGCACTGGGTTCAGTCTGGACCAGAAAATCTTTAGCAATTAAAATGGTTTTAAGTTTAAAACTCTTGATTGGTGGAAGTGTCATAGTATTGGTGTTATAGTGTGTGCTGTGCTGGTATTGGTCGATCAAACAAAGCAGAGCTGCTGGGAGTTTTTGAACCCTGTGCCTACGCACTGTCCACTCAATTAATCCCATCTCCCTTATTGCTCCACCTTGTGGATATAAAAGCAAAGTCAGTAGAACGCTTGCTGCTGCACAGTTAATGTTAATCATCAGTTGATCTTTCATCGGTGCTCACAGGATGCTGCCTAAAGAATGTGATCCAGTGACGTAAAAAAATTAAACACAATAATAATAATATTAATAAATCACTGCTGCGCTGAGAAACACCCACCACCAAAATAGTGCCTATGGTCTATTTGGTCCAGTGGGGGTCCTAACCATTAAAGAACATAGTAAATAAGGACTAACAAAAATAGATTGACAACCATCCATATGGTAAGTGGATGTGAATGTATAAACAACAAAAAATACAAATCACACAGGAATACGCAATGTTTGTTGTGCAACTGGTTAATATGGATATGTGAATATTAAATACCATTTACAGTATCCATGGGGGCAGGATGAGTGATACTATACGAAACATTATATACCACTTACAGTATGCATATTATTAAAATAGTATCGCTTGCTTGCATATCCAGGGCAGGATAAGCCATACGATACGAAATTATATATATTATATATCAGTTGCAGTATGCATATGGGCAGGATGAGCGGTACGATACGAAACGATACATATTAAACAGCATTTACAGAATGCAAAGGGGCAGGATGAGTGATACGATATGAAACGATACATATTATATACCACTTACAGTATGAATATTATTAAAATAGTATCTCTTGTTTGCATATCGAAGGCAGGATGAGCGATACGATATGAAACGATACATATTATATACCACTTACAGTATGCATAGGGGCAGTATGAGTGATACGATACAAAACGATACATATTATATACCATTTACAGTATGCATATTATTAAAATAGTATCACTGGTTTGCATATCGAGGGCAGGATGTGTGATATGTATCGTTGCGTATCGTATCACTCATCCTGCCCATATGCATACTGTAAATGGTAAATAATATTTATCGTTTCATATCATATTACATACCATTTACAGTACGCATATTATTAAAATAGTATTGCTGGTTTGCATATCAAGGACTAGATGAGTGAAATGATACATATTATATACCACTCATAGTATGCATATTATTAAAATAGTATCGCATGTTTGCGTATAGACGGCAGGATGAGTGATGTATGGGGGAAACGACACATATTATATACCACTTACAGCATGCATATTATTAAAATAGTATCGCATGTTTGCATATCGAAGACAGGATGAGCGATGTATGGGGGAAACGATACATCGGTCAGATACCGTGAGAAGTAAGCCCTTCTTACCCGTTAACTCCCGCACTGTACGTCCTGGTTTTCCATGGTGTCAGGGGACTGACATGATTCCCGTTAGTCCAGTGAGAGAGCAGATAATTAATCCCGTATGTGCTCGCTTTATTGTCGTTTTTCCTGCGACTGGGGTGATGATAATAATTGCTGTTGTAGTTACAAGGGAACGGGAATTTCTTCATGCAGGACGGCTGCGGATCGTGGTGAATAAACCTGTGATGGTGATGGTGGTGGTGATGGTGGTGAACGTGGTGGGTTTGGTTCACGTTATTCGAGGGGCTGTCGCCGAACCCGGCACACGAGCGGCCGTGGTTCTTCGGCTCGTTAGTCCTGACAGCGGTGGAACCACACGGGGAGTCGGAGCACGAACTGTCCGAGCTGTCCGTCCCCGGCTCCGGGGAAGGCGGCGAGCTTTTCTCGGTGGTTGTCACCTCGTCGGCTGCCTTCGCCGCCTCGGGGACGTGGTTGTTATTTATGGATAAGGTCGCGAACGCACCGAGGTTGCGAACGCTACCAGCGGGATGCCGATAGGCCGAGGCCGGTCGGATTCCCTGAGCCGTCTCCCACACGTACATCCATAGCGTGTTGGCGGGTCCCTTCTGCTCCGGCTGATTCCACGCGACCCTCGGATCCATTCAAACCGCTTCACCGCTGGCTCTTAGCGGTTAGCCTAGCCAACCGTCGAGCCGCCTCGAACTCGGCACTAAATCGCACGGCGCGTCCGCAGATAACCCGCTCCTCCCGAGTCCGAGAGCCTCTCGCTCCGCAGGCGGCGTCACATAACATATAAAAATCGCATTAAACTAAATAAAGACGCGACAAAAAAACCGGGCACCATCCGCGGTCCCGTTACATTCCGCTCGGCCTGTGATTGACTGGATCCAATATGGCGACTCCTCCCATCTCCCCATCACTCCCACCGAGCGAGCGACCAGCTCAAAGGGGCTTTTTTAACGCACACCCACGCGTGTCAGCGTTTTATTATCATTTTTCACATAATAAACAATGTCGTTTATGTCTCGTTGATTTTAATTATAAAGTTAAAGCTTCGTTTCATGCCAAACCAGCGAGCTACCCGATAATATCGTGGAGTCGCCCCCCCTTCGCTCCGTAGCTATAACTGCCCTTTTAAGGTTCTGCTAATCTGGGGTTCTAAATGTCCATAAAAGTATTGTTTACACACAGTTTCAAAACAAATGTTGGCATTAAAAAATCCTTATCGATCTTTTTTTAAGCGGCTTCACAATTCGAATCTCAATCTGGGTGGAGTTTCCATGTCCTTCCCGTGTCCGCGTGGTTTTCCTCCGGGTTCTCCGGTTTCCTCTCACAGTCCAAAAACATGGATTAAGTCAATTGAGTTCTTCAAATTGTCCCATATAGAGTGTGTCTGTGTGAGTGAGTGTGTGTCCAGAGATAGATTGGCACTGGGCAGATACACCCAGGACAAGGTGCCAATCTATCGTTGGGCACACAGTCACACACAAACACTCTATACAGGGGCAGAGAATTCAGTTGACCTTGATCCATGTTTTTGGACTGTGCGAGGAAACCGGAGAACTTGGAGGAAACCCACGGGGACACGGGGAGAACATGGAAACTCCACCCAGATTAAGATTCCAAACTGGGAATCCCTAGTGCTGAGAGGAGAACATGCTAACAACTAAGCCACCATGCCCCCCCCCCCCCAGGTTAAAATGTCCTTTACAAACAGTCACTATTAAGCATCTAAGCTGTATTTACTAAAACTCATATTTGGAAGAGTTATAATTAATGAATATGGCCTGTAATAAAAGCCACCGAAAGCAACAATGGTACAAAGGTCTACCCTTGCTCCTTTTGGCCCACCAAAGTTCACTCCTATGTATTTCCCAGGACAAATTATTGGACTTTAGAATAACTATTAGATCTTTTAATAGCTATAAATGTAGATATACACTTACTGAACACTTTATTAACAACACCTCCAACAAGATAAAAGAAAAAAAGAGAACTAGCTAAGAGAACCTTTGATTTTAATGGTAATAGTTTTAATATGCAGTTTTAATCATGGGAGACAATAATGCTTTAGATAAATCTTCATATAACAACACTGTCTGAATAAGTGCCTTTAACAAGTGACTTTAAATCTTTTTTCTTTTGTCCAGCCAATATACTGTAGTATCTAATGTGTCAGATGTGCATGCATGTTACTCATTTTCTCTTTTTTTTTTTTTTACAGTTACTTCCAAAAATAAATTGTGACATCATTCTAAGTCGAGTAAAGATAAAATCAAGAGCTGAGTAGATTTTTTCACACAGCTGATGTATAAATGTATAAAATCTATTTATTCATTCATTATCTCCCGCTTATCCTCTATTAGGGTCGCGGTGGGGTTCCCCATGCCCATCCAGGGGAGAACGTCTCGGGCGCTGGGCAGATAGACCCTGGACAGGGCGCCAATCCATCGCTGGGCACACACTCACTCACACAGACACACTCTATATGGGGCAATTTTTTTGAGAATTCAATTAACTTGATCCATGTTTTTGGACTGTGGGAGGAAACCGGAGAACCCGGAGGAAACCGACGCAGACACGGGGAAAACATGGAAACTCCACCCAGATGGGGATTCGAACCGGGAATCCCTAGTGCTGAGAGGCGAACGTGCTAACCACTAAGCCACTGTGCCGCCATGTATAAAATCTAATGTAAGAAAATCACAAAACATTGTGTAACGCATTGACATCAGTTGTTGTTCCTTCTCCTAAGTTTTAAAAAAAGTATAGTATGACCTGAATGTGATAAGTATTTACAATAAACCAATATTTACAAGTTACCTTTTTACTTTCACTAGGAAGTAAAGGTCTTGCAAAGGTCACACCAAGATCACATTGTGCAAGTGCAATTGCCTCGAGTTGCAAAAGACCAACAATAGGTTCCAAAGGGCTACTAATGTATTTGCTTTAACTAGCAGGGTAATGCACACGAGGCCAGACTTGAGAAAAAAAACAACAATTCTTTAATTAGGCTTTACAAATGTGGGTTATATATATATATATATATATATATATATATATATATATATATATATATATATATATAATCCTTTAGAACACAAATGGAATAAGAGATTTCCTCGATTTGGGGTAATCTTCAAATTTTGTGAGGTACCACCTGTAGAAAAAAGAAGGACATAAATTGTGGAAACAACAAACACAACCGATTATATTACGGGTATAACAGAAAGACTAATATATACTATGGCCAAAAGTCTCGTACTTTTAAAAAAACAGTACTTTTAACCAATGTTAATAAATCAATCAGCCACATTTAAAAATGAATGCAGAATTAGTGCAGTCTTTTCAGAATTAGGGCTACTCTCATGTAGCACCCTAGATCGAGGGACAACCACATACTTTTGGCCATGTGATCTAAAAGTCATATTAAATTCAAATGAGACAAAACAGTACTTGTGGTGAGCAACAGCTCTGCTGGAGAGAACGACCGTTGTGAACAATGCAAAAGCCAGACTGTGTACTGACTGAGCAGCCAGAGCGAAACCCGTCCATTCCATGATCTCACCGAAAAAATTAGCGCCTGACACAAAGTCAAACATCCCACCTGGAAAGAGACGTACAACAAGAGAAGATCATCAAGCAGAGGTTTGGAGTTGAAAGGGATTCCAAGCTCTGCCAACATACTGCTGAATATCACTCTGAAAATAAACAAGAATTCCGCACAACCTCCGACTTCCTCTTTAATCAGTAATGAACCAAATGAACTTAATGAAGTAAGACATGAAGGTTAAACTGACTGTCTTTGGGGATTTAGGCACCATGTCTGTGTCTGTAGGGATCCTGTTAACATTGTTTCGTTTGCATTACACTAGTCATTTTGCAGACACTCTCATCCAAAGCCGCTCACAACCCATAATTATCAATAAAACTCAGTAAAAACAGCAGATGATTCGCTGGGTTTCTATATAAACCTGAAAAACATATGGCTGTACGAAGACTTTCCATTCAGCATCTCATCAGTTCTTTTTTTCCGACCACATGGATTTCCTTTATTTTATTTCACAACGAATGAAAGACTTATTCTCTCTCTCTCTCACACACTCTCTCACACACACACACACACACACACACACACACACACACACACACACACACACACACACACACTCCATAATACAATTCTGTATATATAAAGGCATGAAGCTTGAGGTTTGTATGGCAGTACCTCTCGGAATCTTGTACCCTGTTTCTCCAGGAGCACGGAGGTTCCTCAGGATGTGATCCGAATGAAGGTTTACCATCCAACCAAAAAACCACAGACACGACCCTGCAAAATATTCAGCAAAGATACTTAGAGCTGTTGAGCTGGTTTCCCTAAATTTAAGTGGCTCTGCTTAAATTTAATGGATGAACATGTTTGATAACCAAATGCATTCATTTTATCTTTATTTTAATGGCAGAAGAATATTTCACAATTTAAACAAACAGAATTTAAAGTTTTATGAGCAAAATATGATGATTTTGAATAAACATTTTAGTTCCCGGGCTCCAATACACACAGACAAAGTACACTCAGTTTGAGGTTCTAATGCTTTAAGATGCTGTAGCCCAGGGGTCTCAAACTCAAATTACCTGGGGGCCACTAACCAGGCTGTGTTTTCGATGAGGGGCCAGATTAAAGAATTGCAACAAAAAGCAGCGGGAAAATGGAAAATCAACTATTTATATAATAACTATGTACACATATTGTAATTCAAATACATTCAGTGTTTGCTCAGTGCTTGCTACCAGAAACTTGACAGTGCTCCTTCTGATACAAATAAGCCACATTTGCTTTAAGTGTGTTTGCAGTGGACACTCTGATGATAGACTGGAGATGGGCATTGGTCAGTCTGGTTCTGTGCTTGGATTTATTACATTTTACAGTTGAGAAGAGTTTTTTCACACACATATGTACTTTTTATCTAAGTCAACTTTTCTTTTATTTTTTGAGAGTTTTGAAAGCGAAATTTTTGCTAACAAAATATTTTTGCTGGGAATGGTGAGCGCATGCGTAGCCTAGTGTCACATCCACTTTACCTTCTGTACCTGCTATTCCCCTTCCTGCCACTGGTGGCGCTCGGAGTCCTTCTCCAGAGTTCTGATTACTACTTTCTGTTCATCTTTCTATCTCGCTGTTTGGTTGGGTTTGCTGTTTGCGTCTGATCTTCGGTAATGCGCTGTTTGCGCTCTCCTCTCTTCTGTTCTATGGATTATCTTTCTGGAGAGTTCGGTTTCCCGAGTGTCAGCGATCATCTTCATCAGCGTTACACCATCAGTACGTTTACTGGGGTTTGAGCGCTGTTTTCAATAAACAAGTTGTAGAATATTGTGCTGCAACATGGGCACTATTCTTAAGGTATGCGTTGCAGGTGGACGAATAAGGGTGTGACACACGAGAGAAGTACGATACATGTGGAAAAGAGTAAAGCGATTCGGAGTTCCTATTACTAAACGAGTCTGTGTCTTTCGTTAGCACCAGCGACACATCTACACCAGTGACTGTTATACTGTTCATCGACTTTGGCTTCGTTTCTGAGTACAACCCGTTACACGTAGAGACATGCAGCTTACAAGTGGGTTGGGCATACGCAGCAGGCGCTAATCACCAAGCAACGCAGCGTATTTTTACAAAAATAAAGACAACACACAAACACCACTTTACAAATTAAGATAAAATATAAAAAAGAACATAATAATGTATAAATAATTAAACAAAATTGCGGGCCAGATTATAATAATAATAATAATTATTATTATTATTATTGTTTTATTTTATTTTTTAATGCTAATTTTGTTAACCCTTGAGGGGCCGTATAAGACTGCTTCGCGGGCCGGATGTGGCCCGCGGGCCGGCACTCTGAGACCCCTGCTGTAGCCCATTCACCTCAGGGTTTAACATGTTGCTGGATCTATTAGGTTACATTATGTCACTTAGCTGAGGCTTTTATACAAAGTTGATAGCTCAAAACCCTAACCACTGAGCTACTGGAGATTGTTGTGTGTGAAACTGCAGGAGAACCACATTGGTAAAATAAATACCCAAACCAGCTCATCAGGTACCAACAAACATGCCAATGTGAGAATGAGTAAGATCGCAATTTTCTCCATTCTGATGATTGATTAATCAATGTGGATTTAAACCAACAATAAACAGAAGTGAAACATGCGATGTATTCTGCTCTCTGAGTCTCTCATTAATTAAAAACCGAAGCATCGCATTTCTCATTATTAATTTACTGTGTGAGGCCAAATATGACGTTCCTCTGCCTTATGCATGGGTGCATCGTACGCCGTAGAAGAACAACTGAAAAAGCCATTACCCACCTGTAATGAAGCAGGGGTGTGTAACCCAGTCCTGGGGAAACACTGCATAGTGGCTCAGGTATCTGACTTGGAGATACCCATTATATACACAGAAAACAAATGCCAGAGCAAATGACGTGAACGGTGTGGGCTTTCCTCCTCGGATTAAAAACGGGTAAATAAGAGATCTGAGAAAAACAGTTTAGACAAAGATTATAGTGTTTTACACACACACACACACTATTGTGCAATATTTATATATACACAAAAATAAAGTGATTTTATTTTTAGATCTTATATACATATATGAACTGATTTTATTTTGTCTATTACACTACCTGACGAAAAAATGGTCACCACCTGGATGTAAATTTGATGTGCAGCTGCAGGTGGTCAGTTCTGGGTTCAGCAAAGTTCTAGCAAAAAAATCTATTGCTGGGCACACCCACTCACACAAACACACTCTATATTGGGCAATTTGGAGAATTCAATTGACCTTAATCCATGTTTTTGGACTGTGGGAGGAAACCGGAGAACCCTGAGGAAACCCACACGGACACGGGGAGAACATGGAACTCCACCCAGATGGGGATTCGAACCGAGAATCCCTAGCGCTGAGAGGTGAATGTGCCAACCACTAAGCCACCGTGCCGCCCGTCATGACGATGTTAATTATTTATTGTAACATTTTAAATCGTGATTCATTGAATAAAATCGCATCATCCCTAAAACTTAAAGTAAAACTTAGTAAAGAGCACTAAAAAGGTGTGTATATATTCCGGTATTTTGGAAACTCCATCCAGATTGGGATTCGAGTATCTTTTTTATCATTCATATATTAAATAGTGATGACTATAAGTTATTTACCTTTGAACATAATGGCAGAAGTACATGATGAGAAGGAGTCGGTTCGGTAAGTGAGTCGCTCGCGACGCTGAGGTCCACAGTATTAAACTCAGCGGCACGAGAAACGCAGGGAGCTCTTGAATGAACCACGCCAGTTTGACGCCGACGGGGAATCCGTATTTGTGAGTGGAATACCTTCCATAAGGCACATTCTCGAAAAGCAGAGTGAAGAACGTAACGACAGCCATGAGGAGCATGACATATGCCAGAACATTCAGAATGTAAAGCTCCTGCTCTTCAGAGAAACACAAGCCTCTCACGGTGCACTCCATTACTGCAGCCCGGGTGTCCGAATGCAGAGCTACGTTAGCGCGGGTTTCATTAACTGTAATAAAGTGTTCAGTGGTGTTCTCTTTCTGTTCTGCTGATCAGTAAAACGCTCAGGTTGTTAAAACAGCTGAACCCACATAGTAAACCGCACCGACATGTCCATTCGGTCTTTAGCTTCGAGGCTACAGTGAGACCTAGCACAGCGCGTCATCAGGGGGACAACCCGCCGCCGCTCGCCGCTGGGTTCAGTCGGTTGAAGGTGGATCTCTATTGATTTATCCATCCAGCCATCCATTATCTTCCGCTTTATCCTCTACTAGGGTCGTGGGAGGGGGGTTCCCCATGCCCATCCAGGGGAGAATGTCTCGGGCGCTGGGCAGATACACTCAGGACAGGGTGCCAATCCATCGCTGGACACACACTCACTCACACAGACACACTTTATATGGGGCAATTTGGAGAATTCAATTGACTTGATCCATCTTTTTGGACTGTGGGAGGAACCCGGAGGAAACCCACACGGACACGGGGAGAACATGGAAACTCCACCCAGATAGGGATTCGAACCAGGAATCCCTAGTGCTGAGAGGAGAACATGCTAACCACTAAACCCTCTATTGATTTATCAGATAAAAAAAGACAAAATGCTATAGGAAGTGCAGTTTTAAAGAGCCCCCAGAACTTTTAAAATGTAGATGAGTAGACACATGCGTCTTTTAATCCTCCAAAAACAACCGTAACACCTCAGTATCTCTGCTAAACTGAGATTAATACCCCAACTAAATGTGTCCAGCTACCTCCAACCCATCCATCCATTGTCTTCCGATTTATCCTCTACTAGGGTCACAGGTCCCCGTACTCATCCAGGGGAGAATGTCTCGGGCGCTGGGCAGATACAACCAGGACAGGGCGCCAATCTATCGCTGGGTACACACTCACTCACCCAAACACACTCTATATGGGGCAATTTGGAGAATTCAATTAACCTTGATCCATGTTTTTGGACTGTGGGAGGAAACCGGGGAACCTGGAGGAAACCCAAATAGACACAGGGAGAACATGGAAACTCCACCAAGATGAGGATTTGAACCGGGAATTCCTAGTGCTGAGAGGCGAACGTGCAAACCACTAAGCCACCGTGCCGCCCTGGTACTTTCTCTAGTACAGGATTAAATGGAAGATAATGAATCCATGGATTATTGTTCGAATCCCAATCTGGGTGGAGTTTTCATGTTCTCCCTGTGTCTATGTGGGTTTCCTCCAGGTTCTCCGGTTTTCTCCCACAGTCCAAAAACATGGATCAAGTCAATTGAATTCTCCAAATTGCCCCATATAGGATGTGTATGTGTTAGTGCGTGTGTGTGTGCCCAGCGACAGATTGCCCCCCTGTCCTGGGTGAATCTGCCCAGCGCCCGAGACGTTCTCCCCTGGATGGGCATGGGGAACCGCGACCCTAATAGAGGATAAAGCGGAAGATAATGGATGGATGATTGTTGTTGTTGATATAAATGTAACGCCGCTTAGCTCTCTACAGCGCAGGCGTGCAGCCTCATAAATCAGCCCGCGTTCTAAATCTCCTTCGGTGACTTGAATCGGTGCCCTATCTACGGTTTCACATTCACCCTTCCTTTACACACTACCTAGTGCCCTTGTTTTGGACAAGATCCAGGCCCCCACGTCGCAAGGAAGCCCACGAGTTGAGTGAAGAGTCCGCACACTTGAGTTCGCAGTTTGCGGGAGTCGTTCGAGTGTTAAAGGTGCTGCGGAGGTTCGGATCTCGAGTGGTCTGTTTCTATAACATGGGCAAAAGAAACAGAAAGAACAGAAAAGATGGAGGCGCCGAGGGGAAGAGGAGCAGAGACGATGCGGTGAGTGGGTTAGCTTAGCTCGTAGCGCCGGCACTTTGGGCTTTAAACGTCTGTCTGACGTCACGCACATCTGTCTGTTTTTATTTTATTTTTTTATTTAACACTGAAGGCTGCCGACAAAGCGGTTTTAAAGTATTAGGTTTATGAGCTGCATGTTCGTTCCCACGTGCCGCTGGACGCATGCGCACGGCTGATTACTACCTGCAAATTCATTCAAAGTCTCCAGCTGCTGCTTAGAAACGTTACGTCACAACATGGATTATACCCAGATTAACATAATAGGCCGGGTAAAAGGTTCGATCCTTCTCAACTTGCTGTAATGAGTTGTGGAGATTGGCATGTTCTCTCCGCGTTCCTCTACAGTCAGCACTGTTTGGAAGATTTGGGTGCCATATGCCACACTTTGTACTGTTCTCGGGCGGCACGGTGGCTTAGTGGTTAGCATGTTCTCCTCTCAGCACTGGGGATCCCCGATTTGAATCCCAATCTGCGTGGAATTTCTATGTTCTCCCCGTGTCCGCGTGGGTTTCCTCCGGGTTTTCCGGTTTCCTCCCACAGTCCAAAAACATGGATCAAGTCTATTGAATTCTCCAAATTGCCCCATATATAGGATTTTGTTTGTCTGTGTGAGTGAGTGTCTGCCCAGCGCCCGAAACGTTCTCCCCTGGATGGGCATGGGGACCCCCCCCCCCCCGTGACCCTAATAAAGGATGGAGGAAGGAAGATAATGGATGGATGGGTGTACTGTTCTCAGTCTTATCTTCTTATACAAAGGGCATCACATGCCAATACACCACCATCATCAGTGTCATTGCAGTGCTGAGGATCATCCACCCACCAAACAGTGTCTCGTGCTCATCCAGGGGAGAACGTTACAGGCACTGGGCAGATACACCCAGGACAGAGTGCCAATCTATCACTTGGCACACACTTACTTGCACACAATATAGGGACAATTTAGAGAGGTCAGTTACCTTGAATCCATGGGTTTTCTCTGGTTTCCCTCCTCAGTTACCTTGAATCCAAGGTAACTGAGGAGGGAAACCAGAGAAAACCCATGTGGACATGGGGAGAACATGGAAACTCCACCCAGATCAGGATTTGAACTTGGGGAAGCGCTGCTTACTAAGTCACTGTGCTGTCCAGGCTTCAACCATGGGATTAATGTTGTTCTGTGTTCCTCAGGGTTGGGGCGCAGGCTATGCGGAGATTGTTAAAGAGAACAAGCTGTTTGAACAGTATTACCGGGAGCTGAAGCTCATCCCTGAGGGAGAGTTTGAGGAGTTCATGGATGCGATGAGGGAGCCACTCCCTGCTACCATCCGCATCACTGGTTACAAAAGGTGAGTTCCAGATCGAGAACCACTCAGGGCTGGTAATCACACTGTCAACATGCTATCAGTCCTACCGGTCATTTATAGAGCTTGGTATTAGTGGCTTATTTGTTTGTTAAAACCTCTTTCAGTTTTATTAAACTGGGTGCGTCATAAAGTTTACTATACAGTTTTATCTTTATCCATAACTGTTGCGTTACTCTCTTGACATTTGAATCCAGCCATGCGCAAGAGATCCTTCATACTCTGAAAGAGAAGTACTTTAAAGAGCTCCAGGACCTGGAGGTAGATGGGCAGAAGATCGAGGCCCCTCAGGCTTTGAGCTGGTAAGACTATCTCTTCTACTCTTTTAGTTTCACTGTAGAACATGTGTAACATGGAGATCTTTGGACCATCACCACAGGTACCCTGATGAACTGGCCTGGCATACCAACATGAGCAGGAAGATTCTGCGCAAGTCGCCACTTCTAGAGAAATTCCACCAGTTCCTTGTCAGCGAGACGGAATCTGTAAGGTTTCTTTCTTTTCTTCTGGTCACTGCGGTTTGGCTATTTGGAAATATTCCATTTATTTATACTGCATAATCCTCTATTAGGGCAGCGGGGGTGGGGGGGGTGGTTTGCTCATGCCCATGCCCATCCAGGGAAGCACGTTCAAGGTGCTGGGCAGATACAACCAGGACAGGGTGCCAATCTATAGCTAGGCACACAAACACACCCTCTATGGGGCAATTTGGAGCATTCAATTTACCTTGATCCACGTTTTTGGACTGTGGGAGGAAACTGGAGAACCCGGAGGAAACCCGGGGAGAACATGAAAACTCCACGCAGTTTGGGAATCGAACTGGGAATCAGCGCTGAGAGGAGAACATGGAAACCACTAAGCCACCATGCCGCCCTTTTTGGAAATATTGTAAGGTTTAATTTTAACCCAGGTGGTGTAGCATGAGCATTGGTGCAAGATCAGGAAAAGGAGGTGTGGCCTCTGTGTGTGCAATAATTATTAAAAGAGAGGGTGTGGCCACTGTGCAGTAATTATTAACAGAGGGGGTGTGGCCTCTGTATGTGCAGTAATTAATAAGAGGGGGTGTGGCTTCTATATGTGCAATAATTATTAAAAGAGGGGGTGTGGCTTCTGTATGTGCAGTAATTATTAAAAGAGGGGGTGTGGCTTCTGTATGTGCAGTAATTATTAAAAGAGGGGGTGTGGCCTCTGTATGTCCAAGAATAAACAAAGAAGCTGTGGCCTCTGCATGTTCATGATCATAGGAGGTGCAGATTTAGTATTTCTTATGGTTTGCTCAGTTAATATATATAATTTGTGATTTATTCTTTGATACTTGGTCTGTTTAATAATCCTTATTAATTAAATGTTTGTGTTTTTTAAGGGGAACATCAGCAGACAGGAGGCAGTCAGTATGATTCCACCTCTGCTACTGAAAATCGAGCCTCATCATAAGGTACAGTGCACGCAGATTCTATTCTAAGTGGAGTAAACGTAAAATCATCAAATAGTCATCATAGTGGGTACTGGGCACAGGGAGGGGTGTAACTAATGGGTATTGGGCACAGGGAGGGGTGTAACTAGTGGGTATGGGGCACAGGGAGGGGTGTAACTAGTGGGTATGGGGCACAGGGAGGGGTGTAACTAGTGCGTATGGGGCACAGGGAAGGGTATAACTAGTGGGTATGGGGCCTAGGGAGGGTTGTAACTAGTGAGGACAGGGGCACAGGCAGGGGTGTAACTAGTTAGGACGGGGGCACAGGCAGGGGTGTAACTAGTTAGGACGGGGGCACAGCGAGGGGTGTAACTGGTTAGGACTGGGGCACAGCGAGGGGTGTAACTGGTTAGGACGGGGGCACAGCGAGGGGTGTAACTAGTCAGGACAGGGGCACAGGGAGGGGTTTAACTAGTGAGTACGGGGCACAGAGAGGGGTGTAACTAGTGGGTATGGGGCACAGGGAGGGGTGTAACTAGTGAGTACGTGGGCACAGGGAGGGGTGTAACTAGTGAGGACGGGGGCACAGGGAGGGGTGTAACTAGTGAGGATGGGGGCACAGAGAGGGGTGTAACTATCGATCAAAGCTTCATCACATATGTAATATTTACAGATTTTGGACATGTGTGCTGCTCCAGGATCGAAGACAGCGCAGCTGATCGAGATGCTCCACTCTGACATGGACGTGCCCTTCCCTGGTAAAGTCTCCCTCACATTTTAAGCTGCACGGTTATATTAAAAAATACACACTTACAGAGGTGGGGCAATGGGACCCCCAGCGTTCGTAATCACTGAGCGACCCCAGTCACATATTCGGAATTTCAGGACACACTGTAAGCCCTCTGCTTTGTCTTTCAGAGGGCTTCGTCATTGCTAACGACGTGGATAATAAGCGCTGTTACCTTCTGGTGCACCAGGCCAAGAGGCTGAACAGTCCCTGCATCATGGTGGTGAATCATGATGCCTCCTGTATCCCACGTCTGCAGGTGGAAAGCGGTGGGAAGAAAGACGTCCTGTTCTACGACAGAGTGCTGTGTGACGTACCCTGCAGGTACCCTGACATAATAAATGAATGTCCTGTGCCTTTAGGCGACTAGCGAACCCCCCCCCCCCCAAGTGTCTGCCCTGGGCCCTAAGCCATTGCCCTCCAATCAACGGCCGCCGGCGGACAGTCCTCTGCCACACATGGTGGTCCTCTATCACCAAGCCACTGCCCCTAAACAACAGTTCCCTGCCTGCCCCAAGCAGCTGTCTCCTTTCCCAAGTGACTGCCTTTAAGCCACTGCCCCAAGCGACTGCCCTTAAGCCACTGCCCATATACGACGGTCCCTTGCCCCCAAGTGACTGCCCTCAAGTGACTGTCTCCTGCCCCAAGCGACTGCCCTCAAGCCACTGCCCATAAACGACTGTCCCCTGCCCCCAAGCGACTGCCCTCAAGTGACTGTCTCCTGCTCCAAGCGACTGCCCTCAAGCCACTGCCCATAAACCACGGGCGACTGCCTTAAAGTGACTGTCTCCTGCCCCAAGCTACTGCCCTCAAGTGACTGTCTCCTGCCCCAAGCGACTGCCCTTAAGCTACTGCCCATAAACGACTGTCCCCTCCCCACCCCAAGCAACTGTCTCCTGGCCCAACTGACTGCCTTCAAGGCACTGCCCATAAACGACTGTCCCCTGCCGCCAAGCGACTGCCCTCAAGTGACTGTCTCCTGCCCCAAGCGACTGCCCTCAAGCCACTTCCCATAAATGACGGTCGACTGCCCTCAAGTGACTGTCTCCTGCCCCAAGCGACTGCCCTCAAGCCACTGCCCAAAAATGACTCTCCCCTCCCCACCCCAAGCAACTGTCTCCTGGCCCAAGTGACTGCCTGTAAGACACTGCTCATAAACGACTGTCCCCTGCCTGCCCGCAAGCGACTGTCTCCTGCCCCCAGGCAACCCCCTTCCTCTGTCCCTGATTGGTCCTCCTTTATTGACTTGCTGTGTAACTCCGTCCTGAGAAAGAGACTGTTGTCTGCAGGACGCATTCTTGTCGTGTAACTTGAGAAACCGTGGGTTTGGATTTTAAACTCTCGCATTCAGGCCAGAGGTTTGCCTGTCTGCTGCCATTTTCCCAGCATGTGTCCCCACCTCGTATAACGGCCTGCGCCTTTGTCCCGGAGAACCAGCGTGCTTTTGGACGCGTCCTCATCACGGCATGCAAAAATGAGAGGAAAAGGGGCCGACCTCGTACGCGCTGTGGTCAGTGCGCCGCTGCTGCCTCAGCGTTCCTCTGCTGTGGGGGTGATTCGAGTTAAAATGTAAAGGCATGATTATGGTGGACTTTGGAATACGCTTGCGCCGAAAATAGCTTGAAGAAAAGTAAATGTGTGGCTTTGCTGACCGTCGTCTGATGTAAACGAACAACTCCGACCGTTTTGCGCCTGACCATATATGTTCAAAGGAAGTCGGCTCACGGTTTCATGTGGGAGGGACACTGAAGTATGGAACGACTATCGGATCAGATACAGGGTGGGGTGTCGGGAGTGACTATGAGGTGCAGACAGGGCATAACTGTCAAAAACGAGGTACAGACAGGTGTAATTATAGGTATGAGGTGCAAACTGGGGTATAACTACAGAGTACTAGGTGTAGATGGGTACGGGGCACTGAGAGGGGTGCAAGTAGTGGCTATGAGGCACAGGGAGGGGTGTAACTAGTGTGTACCAGGCACAGGAGGGGTGTAACTAACTTTGGCTTTGTCCCCACAGTGGAGATGGAACTATGCGAAAGAACATCGACGTGTGGAAGAAATGGACAACCAGCAACAGCCTCCACCTTCATGGGTAAGACCTCCAGGTCCTGGATCAGTTAGTGTTGAATCCGAACCCTCGTGTTTTTTAACATCACTGATCTGCACCTCGGCCAGGCTGCAGCTACGCATCGCTGTGAGGGGGGTGGAGCAGCTGGCGGTTGGAGGACGGATGGTGTACTCCACCTGTTCTCTGAACCCCATCGAGGATGAGGCTGTTATTGCTGCCCTGCTGGAGAAAAGTGAAGGTGCAGCCGCTAAGCTCAATATCAGATGGTTTCTTACTGTAAGCATGATGAATTGGAATGTTGATTGTGACCAGGCCTTGCAGAACTCATGATTTGTACCGTATTGTTTCTCTGTTCTTTATCGCAGGAGCTCTGGAGCTGGCCGATGCGTCTGCTGACCTGCCGGGTCTGAAGTTCATGTCGGGCGTCACGTCCTGGAAGGTAACCAGTGGGGGGGGGGGGGGGGGGGGGGGTCAGTGTAAGAGAATCGCCTCTGTAGTGATGATCTATAGGGGTCCTAATCATCATGGAACGACTCCACATGTGGCAAATTGTGGCTGATTTTGGATGACTGCTTACAGTGTTCTAATTCATTCCAGTGTGATGCATCAGTGGAAGCATTCACATTCATGTGTCTTCGGCAGGTGATGACTAAAGAGGGGCAGTGGTACAGCGAGTGGTCCGAGGTTCCCTCCAGTCGACACACTCAGATCAGACCCTCCATGTTCCCACCAACTGATCCAGAAGCACTGCAGAACATGAAGCTGGAGAGATGGTGAGCTTAGAAGGTTCTGTTGCTCCTCAGAATCCGCACACACGTGTAATAAACGCTTTTAACACCAGCGGGTGCTGATGTATCAGCTATTGTGAGCTCCCCTCAAAAATAACAATCCGACTTTGGAAATGCTGATTGGTCGTTTGCTGTCTGTACAGTAATTTAAGAACCAAATGCATAGTATTTTGAGACTTAATGAGTACAATATACCGTCGAACTATTGAAAACTAGGATGATAAGAGGGTTTTATCGAGGTTTTTCTCCTTTACACGTGTAATAAACGCTTTTAACACACCTCCACTCTCGGAAAAATGGAAGTGCGTCGTGTAGTATTTAAACTGTCCACCAGAGGGTGCTGATGTATCAGCTATTATGAGCGTTGCTGAAAAATAACAATCCGACTTTGGAAATGCTGATTGGTCGTTTGCAGTCTGCAAATTAATTAAAAAAAGAGCCAAATGCATAGCATTGAGACTTTTATGCGTAACATATAACATAGAACTACTAAAAAATAGGATGATATGGGAGTTTTATCTTGGTTTGTCATCCTTTACACGCTTTTAACACACCTCCATTAACGGAAAAATGGCACCGTGTCATGTAGTATTTAAACTGTCCACCAGAGGGTGCTGATGTATCAATTATATTAGCTCCCCTCAAAAACAAATATCCGACTTTGGAAATGCTGATGGTCGTTTGCAGTCTGCAAAGTACTTTAAAAAAGAGCCAAAAGCACAGCGTTGAGGCTTTTATGAGTAAAATATAACGTAGAACTATTGGAAACTAGCATGATAACGGAGTTTTATCGAGAATTTTCTCCTTTACACGTGTAATAAACGCTTTTAACACACCTCCACTCACGGAAAAATGATAGTCATGTAGTATATAAACTGTCCACCAGAGGGTGCTGATGTATCAACTATTATATAAGCTCTGCTCAAAAATAACAATCCGGCTTTGTATATGCTGATTGGTCGTTTGCAGTCTGCAAAGTAATTTAAGGACCAAATGCATAGCATTTTGAGACTTAATGAGTACAATCTACTGTAGAACCATTGAAAACGTGGATGATGGAGATTTATCAAGGATATTCTCCTTTATACTTCAAACTGTAATAATATTATAATATTTACTATGGATGCTGAGATGTCCAGCACTGACGCTCTGTATTTTTTTAGTATGAGGATATTACCGCATCACCAGAACACCGGTGGCTTTTTCGTAGCTGTTCTCGTGAAGAAGGCCCCCATGCCGTGGAACCGCCGCACTCCGAAAGTAAGCTCTCGCTGGTTTTATAATGTAAAAGCATCAGAACCCAGATGTGCTGAGGTTATATGAGGCATCAGTAATAGACATTGGTGCAGGGACCTTGGTCTTTATCCTTGGGAGTCTCCCAGGTAGCCATGTGTGGTGGTTGAAAGGATGTTTTGGTGAATATCAGCACTGTAAACTGGATATAACCTTGTAACTGGGTTTTTGATTTTATAAGTTGTTTAATTTAAATGTGTCTGCTGAGTCCTGCCTCTGGGTTGGTGAAAAGATGTTGTCTTGAAGCATTAATCCACATGTTTATGCACATCTACACATTTTGGTTCTCTTACTTATTTCTGTTTTCTTTTTTAACATCTGTGCAGCTCCGGAACAAAGAGCCTACCTCCACCAGTGATGAGCCGGTGCCGTCAGCGGAGGGAGTCAGAGAAGTCGAGAGGGAGGAGGCGCCTGTTGAGGGGGACACCGTGACCGAGAACACAGCAGTCTCCGAACCCAGGAAAGACGGCGTGTGTGGGTGAGTCATCCAGAGACGAAGGTTCTCAGTGTTCTTGCTTTTTTATCTGCTTAATAATAGCAAACACTTTGGGATAAGGTTCTTCTCCAGTGATATTAAGACCCCCCCCCCCCTTCCATGTGTGGGTAACTCAGTCATGGTGATGCTGCCAAGAAATGTACCTCCACAGACCGTGTGGAACAGCAGTGGGTGGGACAGCGATTCAAAGGCTGACAAATGAGAATTAAATACATTTAAATCAAGTTAAAAGTGCATCACTGGATCCAGAAGCACACACACACACACACACACACACACACAGACACACACACACTGACCCCTAATTCAGTTTGGAATCAGGACGTCCTCAGTCCTCATTCACCCCTGATGTTTAAATACTGATTGCTTGTTATTGACTCCCAGCAGCTCTCAGATGTCTCCACCTTTCTAAAACTACTAAACAGATGGGAAGTGTGTGTGTGTGTGTGTGTTAGGGACGTGATAATAGGCTTCAGCCATATATGACTGTGTAATGTCTGATCCTCGCTCTTGTTTCAGCCCCCCACCTTCAAAAAAGATGAAACTGTTTGGGTTTAAAGAGGATCCGTTTGTTTTCCTGACGGAGGACGACCCGGTGTTTCCCCCAATCCAGTAAGTATGCTCTCTCTCTCTCTCCTTATTGTGATGTAATTGTGTGAGGAAACGAGACGCTGTCCACCACCAACTATCAGTTTACACATTTCAAATTTCAGCTGAAAGTCAAGTGTGTGTGTAAAAAAAAAAAAAAAAATTTCTGTGCCTTATTTTTATATATATACAGTGCATCCGTAAAGTATTCCCAGCGCTTCACTTTTTCCACATTTTGTTACGTTACAGCCTTATTACAAATTGTATTACATTAATCTCTTTCCTCAAAATTCTACACAAAACACCCCATTATGACCATGTGAAAAAAGTTTTCTTGAGAGTTTTGAAAATTTATTAAAATTAAAAAACAAAGAAATCATATTTACATAAGTATTCACAGCCTTTGCTTAATACTTTGTAGAACCATCTTTGGCAGCAAGTCTTTTTGAATATGATGCCACAAGCTTAGCACACCTATCTTTAGGCAGTTCTGCCCATTCTTCTTTGCAGTACCTTTGAAGCTCCATCATGTTGGATGGAAGACGTCTGTACACAGCCATATTCAAATTCCAAACCGGCTGCCTTGTGCCGTTTACTAAGCAGTGGCTTTTGCCTGGCCACTCTGCCATACAGGCCACTGATTGGTGGATTGCTGCAGAGATGGTTGTCCCTCTGCAAGGTTCTTCTCTCTCCACGGAGGAACGCTGGAGCTCTGACAGAGTAATCATCGGGTTCTTGGTCACCTCCTTGACCAAGGCCCTTCTCCCCCGATCGCTCAATTTAGACGGCCGGCCAACTCTGAAAAGAGTCCTAGTGGATCCAAACTTCTTCCATTTACGAATGATGGAGGCCACTGTGCTCATTGGGACCTTCAAAGAGGCAGAAATTTTCCTGTATCCTTCCCCAGATTTGTGCCTCGAGACAATTTTGTCCCGGAGGTCTACAGACAATTCCTTTGACTTCATGCTCCGTGTTTGCCCTCTGACATGCAGTCAACTGTGGGACCTTATATAGACAGGTGTGTGCTTTTCCAAATCATGTCCAATCAACTGGATTTACCAGGTGGACTCCATTTAAGCTGTAGAAACATCTCAAGGACGATCAGTGAAAACAAGATGCACCTGAGCTCAATTTTGAGCTTCATGGCGAAGGCTGTGAATACTTATGTAAATGTGATTTCTTAGTTTTTTATTTTTAATAAATTTTCTCAAGAAAACTTTTTTTTTTGTGTAGAATTTTGTGGAAAGAGATTAATGTAATACAATTTGGAATAAGGTTGTAACGTAAAAAAAATGTAGAAAAAGTGAAGCGCTGTGAATACTTTCCGGATGCACTGTATACTTGTGTGTGTTTGTGCACGCCTTTTTATATGTATATGTACGCACATACAAACACATATATACACACATACAGTGGGTTGCAAAAGTATTCATACCCCTTGAACTTTTCCATATTTTGTCACATTACAACCACAAACATAAATATATTTCACTGGAATTTAATGTGAAAGACCAACACAAAGTGGTATACAATTGTGAAGTGGAATGAAAGTTATACATGAATCAACAATTTTTTTACAAATAAAAAACTGAAAAGTGCGATGTGCAAAATTATTCAGCCCCCCTGAGTCAATACTTT
>JAFMOD010000965.1:242834-305447 GCA_019802435.1 Corydoras maculifer
ATTTAGGGGATGTATTTGATGTATGTAGTTGGGGCACATAGTTTGGGGAGTGTAGTTTTTAATGTATTTAGGGGATGTCGTTAAAGATATATATATATATATATATATATATATATATATATATATATATATATATATATATATATAGTTAGGATAGTATAGCTTTTGATGTGTTTAGGGGATCTAGTTGATGTATGTAGTTGGGGCACATAGTTTGGGGGAGTGGAGTTTTTGATGTGTTAAGGGGATGTAGTTAAAGATATATATAGTTGGGGCACATAGTTTGGGGGGTGTAGTTTTTGATGTATTTAGGGGATGTAGTTGATGTACATAGTTAGGGAAGTGTAGTTTTTGATGTATCTCGCGGTACATAGTTGCGGGATGTAGTTGGGGACATGGTTGGGGGGGGGGGGTTGTGGTAATGTGTAGGAAACCATGCGAGTCCCAGGATTTCATTTCATGATGTACATGGACACACACACACACACACACACACACACTCACAGACTGTTTTAAAATCTTTTTCTAAGCATTCTGAGTGTGATGGGTCTGTAACCACGACTCCTGTTCTGTCCTTCTCTATAGAAATGGGGAGCATCGTCCTGCGGTACCAGCCCGATCCCGAGTAAGTGTTTACATAACTCTTCTTGCTGCCTAAATTTGAGGCTGGTGCAGAAAACTGCTCTCGAGCAAATAGCAGAGCCTTAGGGGAGGCAGCTGAGAATCTCGACTTGTTTACGTTCTCGCTGTGCGCGGGAGGGCGAGACGGATGCTGCCACTTCAGCCTCGTGATGTTTGTATACGAGGCGCGGCGCAATGGCCCCACACTGTTCATCAAAGCGCAGATCCACCGGCGAGGGCCGCCGACACTTTGATAATTAAGGGACGTGGCGCTGATGAGAAGACGTGCTCTCTGCACTGCCAAAAAGCCCCTTTGTTGTGTCTCGCGGTTGACGGCTCATCGTCTGCCTCCCTGTCTCACATCAGTGGCGTTCAGGACAGCAGTGAGTTGATTCCGAACATTAAGGCACCGGTAAAATGGATCAGAGCCTTTTTTTTCCCCCGTTAGTAGGGTGTTTTTGATTGCGGGTTGCCAGATCTGCAGGAGAGAAATGCACAGACGGCCAAGCTTTGCTTTACTTTGGTTTACTAAGAGATTTAAAAAATATATATATTTTATATAATTTATATTGGGTGGCATGGTAGCTTAGTGTTTAGCATGTTCTCCTCTCAGCGCTGGGAATTCCCGGTTCGAATCCCCATTTTGGTGGAGTTTCCATGTTCTCCCCGTGTCTGTGTGGGTTTCCTCAGGGTTCTCTGGTTTCCTCCCACAGTCCAAAAACATGGATCAAGGTCAATTGAATTATCCAAATTGCCCCATATAGAGTGTGTCTGTGTCAGTGAGTGTGTGTCCAGCGATAGATTTCCCCCTGTCCTGGGTGTTTCTGCCCAGCGCCCGAAACGTTCTCCCCTGGATGGGCATGGGGAACCGTGACCCTAATATAGGAAAATGATGGATATAGGAAGATAATGGATGGATGGCTATATTGTGCGGCACGGTTGCTAAGTGGTTAGCATGTTCTCCTCTCAGCACTGGGGATTCCCGGTTCGAGTCCCAATCTGGATGGAGTTTCCATGTTCTCCCCGTGTCCCTGTGGGTTTTATCCCACAGTCCCAAAACATGGATCAAGGTCAATGGAGTTCCCCAAATTCCCCCATATAGTGTCTGTGTGTATGAGTGTGTGTCCAGTGATAGATTGGCGCCCTGTCCTGGGTGTATCTGCCCAGCGCCCGAGACATACTCTTCCCCCTCGTCCCTAATAGAGGATAAAGCGGAAGATAATGGATGGATTGCGACAGTGATGAGCCCCAGTATCTAAGCCATGAGCCCTGACCATGTGACCGTGATTAATGCACCCTCCCACCCCCCTTTTTCCCAGTGTCTATTAATCGCTCTCACACTCTTGATTCTTCATCACTAACCTGTCTGCTTCTCGTCCCCTCCTCATTCGTTCGGTGTAGGATGGGTCATTCTGAGTCCTGCTTTAAGGAACCCACGCTAAGTTTTGTTATTCCTTCACTATCCAGCTGATAAGTTCTTGCTGACAGCTGTGAGAGAACCTCCTGCCGAAGCTGCACTTATGTAGATTTCTGCAAACACAAGCACAAAATAGTAAACAGATTCCACTTTCTGGTTCTTTCTCCCACTTTTCAGCAACACCGGGAAAGCTTAAGAACGCTTTATGTCTAACCCCGACCCCATTGAACCTGAATTGGAATGCTAATTGTAAGCCCCGCCCCCACCGTGCAAAGAAACACATACTTGCATGCACAATACAGTCATGGCCAAAACTTTTGAGAATTACACAAATATTATATGATTACATGATCTGCTGCCCTCTGATTTTTATGTGTGTTTGTCAGATGTTTTTATCACTTATAGAAATATGATTGCAATAATATTATGAGTAACAAAAGCTTTTATTGACAGTTAAAATGAGTTAATGCAGCAAATCAATATTTGCAGTGTTGACCCTCAGGACCTCTGCACTTCTCCCTGGCATGCTCTCAATCAACTTCTGGACCAAATGCTGACTGATTGCAGTCCATTCCTGCACAATCAATGCTTGCATTTCGTCAGAATGTGTAGGTTTTTGTTTGTCCACCCGTCTATTGATGATTGACCACAAGTTCTCCATAGGATTAAGATCTGGGGAGTTTCCAAATCTCTATGTTTTGTTCCCTGAGCCATGTAGTTATCACCTTTGCTTTATGGAAAGGTGCTCCATCATGCTGGAAAAGGCATTGTTGGTCACCGAACTGCTCTTGGATGGTTGAGAGAAGTTGCTCTCTGAGGACATTCTGGTACCATTCTTTATTTATGGCTGTGTTTTTAGGCAAGACTGTGAGAGAGCCGATTCCTTTGGCTGAGAAGCAACCCCACACATGAATGGTTTCAGGATGCTTTACAGTTGGCATGAGACAAGACTGGTGGTAGCGCTCACCTCGTCTTCTCCGAATAAGCTGTTTTCCAGATGTCCTCAGCAGTCCACTCCCTGTACCTTTTGCAGAATATCAGTCTGTCCCTGATGTTTTTTCTGGAGAGAAGTGGCTTCTTTGCTGCCCTCCTTGAGACCAGGCCTCACAGTGCGTGCAGATGCACTCACACCTGCCTGCTGCCATTCCTGAGCAAGCGCTGCACTGCTGGTAGCCTGATCCAGCAGCTGAAACACTTTTAAGAGACAGTCCTGGCGCTTGCTGGTCTTTCTTGGGCGCCCTGGAGCCTTTTTGGCAACAATGGAACGTCTGTCCTTGAAGTTCTTGATGATGCGATAGATTGTTGACTTATGTCCAATCTTTCTAGCTGCGATACTCTTCCATTTTTGTGCAGTGCAATGATGACTGCACGTGTTTCGTTCCAGATACCCATGGTTAACAGAAGAGAAACAATGATGCCAAGCACCCGCCTCCTTTTAAAGTTTCCAGTGGTGTCATTCTTACTTAATCATGACAGATTGATCTTCAGCCCTGTCCTCATCAACACCCACACCTGTGTTATTGGAGCAATCACTGAAACGATGTTAGCTGGTTCTTTTAAGGCTGGGCTGCAATGAAGTTGAAATGTGTTTTTGAGGATAAAGTTCATTTTCTAGGCAAATATTGACTTTGCAATAAATTGCAGTTAAGCTGATCACTCTTTATAACATTCTGGAGTATATGCAAATTGCCATTATAAAAACTGAAGCAGTAGACTTTGTAAAAATTAATATTTGTATCATTCTTAAAACTTTTGGCCATGACTGTAGAGTAAAGTGGAATTGATAGGTCTGGCAACCTGTCAGAAGTCCAAGTGCTGGGATAGGATCCATCCATGCATTATCTTCCTCTTTATTTAGGGTTGTGGGGGGGTTCCCCATGCCCAATCAGGGGGGTGGGGGGGTTCCCCATGCCCATCCAGAGAAGAATGTCTCGGGCGCTGGGCAGGACAGGCAGCCAATCTATCACTGGGCACACACTCACACAGACACACTCTATATGTGGCAATTTGGATAATTCAATTGACTTAATCCTTGTTTTTGGACTATGGGAGGAAACCCATGCGGACATGGGGAGAATATGGAACTCCACCCAAATTTGGATTTGAACCGGGAATCCCTAGTGCTAAGAGGAGAACATGCTAACCACTATGCCTATCCACCATGCCACCCAGGATAGGATGTATTGCATATATTATTAAAGTTCACTACACACTGACTTGACTGCTCCATGATGCCAATCCTGATGTCATGTGTCTCTCCAGTGACTCCAGCGCTCCTCAGTGCACCATAGACCTCTGCGGATGGAGGGGGAAAACCTCCATCAGGGCCTTCGTCCCGCGCAACGAGCGTCTGCACTACCTGCGCATGGTGGGCGTGGAGGTCTTCTGCAATAAGCAGGGCAAGAGAGAGGACAGGGCTGCCGTGAGTCAGGAGGGAGGGGCGTCGCTCGAGGTGGAGACATGCCCAATCGGTGAGCTGATGGAGAAGGAGAACTCCGGTAATGAGCAGAATGGATCGAACCTCGAGGAGGAGGTGAGCAGCACTCCGAGTACTGAGAAGGACTGAGACACGGGCGAGGCGAGGGGCGGCCATCACCCCTTCTGCAGGGACTGTAAAGGGATCTGTACAGCCTTGGGATGTGTTATTTTTTTATTTTAATTTTATTTCTGTAATAAAACCAAATGTAATATCTATTTTAGGATGTTGAATTTGTCTAACTGAAGAAATGAACCTCCGCAAATCTGTAACGGTGTCAACTTTTATTTCATATAATGCATTCTCTATTTTTTTTTTTTTTTAATGTGGGTTTGCTGTATTTCATTCAAAACGAGTCCTATTTTTAGTAAAGACACGTAAACCTGCTGCAGACATCCGACCAAATGCTTGCACTATTTTATTTATATATATATATATATATATATATATATATATATATATATATATATATATATATATATATATATACTGTATGTGTGTGTATATATATATATATATTTATATATATTTATATATATATATATATATATATATATATATATATATAAATAAATAAAAAAATATCCATCCATTATCTTCCACTTTATCCTCTACTAGGGTCACGGGGGGTGGGGGGTGGGGGGTGGGGTTCCCCATGCCCATCCAGGGAAGAATGTTTCGAGCGCTGGGCAGGAACACCCAGGACAGCGGGCCAATCTATCACTAGGCACAAACTCACTCAATTGACCTTGATCCATCTTTTTGGACTGTGGGAGGAAACCGGAGAATCGAACCGGGAATCTATATAAATATATATATATATATATATATATATATATATATATATATATAGTCCCAGTCAAATGTTTGGCCATGCCCCTTTTTGCTCCACTTATTCTCCATGTCCTCATTTCCACTTTCTGTAAAGAGTGACTTTGTAGTTCTGCAATTCCAGACTGTTGTCCATCTGTTTGAGTTCTACAGTACATACTGTGTACTCTGTTCTAATGATCAGGACCCCAGTAGTACCACCACAGAGCAGGGAACATTTGGTGGGTGCATTATTCCTATCCCAGCAGTGTCACTGAGGTGGAGAAATGAGATTACAGCAGCACTGCTGCACTAACACCCCCTCACCACATCAGTGTCACCGCAGAACTGACAATAAACAATCCACCACCCAAATGATACCTGTTCTGTGATAGATACCTCTTCTGACCAATAGAGAACAGAGAACCAACAGGGGACTAACAACAACAAAAAACACAGATGGACTACAATCTGGAATTATAAAACTACAAAGTCCATCTATATGATAGGTGGAGGAAACAGACGCTGGAGCATGAAGGGGGTGTGTCCGTCCTAACCACCTTCAGTCTAATCCCTTATCTGTGATGGTGCTTGTTGTTGAAGTGTGTCCTGAATTAGTGGAGAACATACTTAAAGGGAACTACAAAGTGGACTATGAGAGTAGGCTGTGTAGCCAGAGGTCCATGTGTTTCCTCTCAGGTGGAACTCTGAACCCTTTTAAGGTCAGCTTCCTAAACTTAGCCCTCGGTAGGTTTAGATTTGACTTCGGAACCTTTGAAGTTGTGCAGTTTGCTAGTCATCCACTGATTTTTGTTCCTTCCTCCCGCCAGCAGCATTTTCCTCCTTTAAGACGAGATCCGGGGGAACGTCGTACTACATGCTGCAGCTGGGATTTCATATCGGCTTCTCGTCTCGCTCGTTGTCGTGACCATAGTAACAAACTCCTGCCTGCAGGTCCGTTTTATGCAGCGAGCCAAGTGGAGCAGCATCTGTAGGGAGTGAGGTGTGATCCCCGTGGATGGCACATCAGGAACCCTTTTGGAAACACGGCAGAACCACACAATCCGCAGAAGACGTCATTCATTCCTTTACTTTATCTGATGGTTTAATGTTTCTGTGGCTTAAAAGGTGACATTAGACATCAGTGTTGCAAAGGGTTTGATCATCCATCCATCCATTATCTCCCGCTTTATCCTCTATTAGGGTCGCGAGGGGGTTCCCCATGCCCATCCAGGGGAGAACGTTTCGGGCGCTGGGCAAATACACCCAGGACAGGATGCCAATCTATCGCTGGGCACACACTCACTCTCACATACACACCCATCTCATGATTTTTATTTACACTTGGTCATTTAGCAGATGCCTTTTTCTAAAGCGATTTACAAGGTGAGCACAGGGTTAATCACAACATCCCTGGAGCAATGAGGTTTAAGGGTCTTGCTCAAGGACCCACACTGGTAACAGCTCAGTGGTTAGGGTGTTTGGCAATCAATCTGAAGGTTGGGGGTTCAAATTCATCCATCCATTATCTTCTGCTTTGTCCTCTATTAGGGTCGCGGGGGGGTTTCCCATTGCCATCCAGGGGAGAACGTTTGGGACGCTGGGCAGATACACCCAGGACAGGACGCCAATCTATCACTTGTGCACACACGCACTCACACAGTCATACTCTATGTGGGGCAATTTGGAGAACAAAGAGACTCCACCCAGATTGGGATTCAAACCGGGAATTTGGGGTTCAAATCCCAGGTCCATTAAAGTTACCAATGTGGGTCCTTGAGCAAGACCCTTAACCCTCATTGCTCCAGAGATGTTGTGATTAACCCTGTGCTCACCTTGTAAGTTGCTTTGGATAAAAGCATCTACCAAATGTAAAATATGCTGACCTCAGCATCATCAGTGTCAAGGAGTCACTCTAATGCTAAGGGGGGCAGGGTAGTTCAGTGGTTAGGGTGCTATCAATCTGAAGGTTGGGGGTTCAAATCCCAGGTTCACTGAAGTTACTACTGTGGGGTCTTGAGCAGGACCCTTAACCCTCATTGCTCCAGGGACGCTCGCTTTGTAAGTCGCTTTGAATAAAAGTGTCTGCTAAATGACCAAATGCAAATGTCATTGGTAACTTCAGTGGACCTGGGATTTGAACCCCCAACCTTCAGATTGATAGACTAATGCCCTAACCACTCAGCTACCACAACCTTGTAATTAACATGCTTGTTTGTTCCAGTAATACGCAGCACTTCTCCGACTCTTTCTTCTTCCTCTCCCGCTATATTCCCACCTCCCTCCCTCGCGCTGCACTCACTTCTTTTTTTAAAAGTGGGCCGCGTGATGGAAATAAGGTCACATCTTATTCATCAGCGATGAATCTGCTCTTGTCGCCGCTTTACGGAGTGAATCCAAGTACTGACTCATCACCCATTCTGTCAACACGTTTCGTGTAGGAGGAGCGAGCAGAGGATGCGGGAGCGTGATGGACGATCCTGGAGCTCTGTGGATGGGCTGATGCTGATGAGGCAGCTGCCTGCCTTACTGTATCGTGCCGAGCATGTTGGGGATGAGTACACATTCTAGGTTATATAATTCACTGATTACACAATGAGCCCAAGCCCTGGTTCAGTCCTCACGCTCTACCTTTAGAGTGCAGAGCATCCTTTAACTTTGATGAAGCTTTGAAACTGAGAGACCTGCTGCCCCACTTTCCCGCTTTATCTCCATCATCTCTTCATAAACATCCAACGAAGATCTTAATTATGCAAAGCGAGTTACTATGGGGGAAACTTTCCCTAATTACTAAAACCCAGGCGTCTTCCTTCCCTATCAGAGTCTGAAGTCGGAAATGCTTTTATCGCTGGATTAAAAACACACTTTAAATTCTTGTAGAAAACCTTCGCAGAAAAGTAAACGTTGGCTTAACCTTAACAGAATGATTTACTTTAATTGAAATGTGTGTAATGTGTAGTCGTCACAATATATTTTTCCATCTAGTTTAGCTATGAGACCATTACAGATTGTGATGGTACAATTATTGTCCCAGAAATAATCCCAGAAATAATCATGGGGGGAGAACGTTTCAGGTGCTGGGCAGATACACCCAGGACAGGGGGCCAATCTATCACTGGGCACACACTCACTCACACAGACACACTCTATATGGGGCAATTTGGAGGATTCAATTGACCTTGATCCATGTTTTTGGACTGTGGGAGGAAACCGGAGAACCCGGAGGAAACCCACACGGACACGGGGAGAACATGGAAACTCCACCCAGATTGGGATTCGAACCAGGAATCCCTAGTAATGAGAGGAGAACTAAGCCACCGTGCCGCCATAATGATATGATATGTATGAAAAATCTGTATTACGAGACTGAAATGTTCCACAGTCCAAAAACATGGATCAAGTCAATTGAATTCTCCAAATTGCCCCATATAGCGTGTGTCTGTGGGAGTGAGTGTGTGCCCAGCGATAGATTGGCACCCTGTCCTGGGTGTATCTGCCCAGCGCCCGAGACGTTCTCCCCTAGACGGGCATGGGGAACCCCCCCGCCACCCTAATGGAGGATAAAGCGGAAGATAATGGATGGATGGATGGATGGATGGATAATATCATCATGACGATGTTGAAGCACTCCTATGATAAATCGGAACATTTTAAATCACATTTAATTGTCTCATCCCTAATCTAGTGTCCATGTGAGATAAGATGCTGTGGAGTCAGCACCAAAGTTTTATTGCAACTCACAGTATTATTATTATTATTATGATGATGATTATTATTATGACCTCATAATTTAAAAAATCCAGTGATTTAAAGGGGGAAATGTACACAGGAGAAGATGCACATATCTCTATACCACTCTTTAAAGACATAATTTCTGTGGTTGATGTGGAGGGTGGGCGGCACGGTGACTTAGTGGTTTAGCATGTTCTTCTCTAGGCGCTGCGGATTCCCGATTCTAATCCCCATCTGGGTGGAGTTTCCATCTTCTCCCCGTGTCCGCGTGGGTTTCCTATGGGTTCTCCGGTTTCCTCTCACAGTCCAAAAACATGGATCAAGTCAAGAGAATTCTCCAAATTGCCCCATATAGAGTGTGTCTGTGTGAGTGAGTGTGTGCCCAGCGATAGATTGGCTCCCTGTCCTGGGTGTATCTGCCCAGCGCCCGAAACTTTCTCCCCTGGATGGGCATGGGAAATCCCCCCCACAACCCTAATAGAGGATAAAGTGGAAGATAATGGATGGATGGATGGATGTGGAGGGTGAAGTCCGGCGTCCAAGATAAAAGGAGGTAAGAGACAAATCCTCATGTCCTGAAACTCACTGGTACCTCATAAACCCCTCCTCCTCCTCCTTCTCTCTGTATGTATCTCAGTCTCAGCCACTGCAGCATCTACTTCTGGGTCACCGCTGGCTCACTGCATCCTCAGGTGACTGTGTATATGTGTGTGTGTGTGTGTGTGTATACACAATCCCAGACGGTGTGCCCTTAAAATTCAGTGAGTGCTAAAACTCAAGTTCCCATGGCATGGAGCATCAACACGTGGATCAATCAGGTTTGGAGGTTAATCTGTCCCGCTGTAATGGTGTCCGATGTTCAGATGGAGGGTGGATTATGGGAGGGAATGAGGTGGACTGATGCGCTGAATGCTGGGTGCTAATCTTTATTTAGCACATGCCTTTAGGTGTTGCCTAGTAACGGAAGCAAAGCAGCTTGAGGAGGGGAGGAGGTGTAGCGCTGGCTTTCTTACCATCTCTGTCAGTCTCCTTTGTTTTTCTCATCCCTCCCTCTCTCCCGCCCTCTCTCAGCGGCGTTGGATCAGGTACCAGATCAGATTTCTGAAGAATTGTCGGAAGCGCCGTCTAATTGAAGCCAAATCTGTATTTTTTCATTCCTTCCTTCACCCATCCATTGATCTAAAGGTCTAGCACACGCTCGATATCCTCTGCACATTGCTGATTCGGCGTGTTGGGGTGCTTCGGGAGCATCAGTCTGTCTGGGCTTCATGTTCTTACATTCATGGCTCATAAGCCGTGTATTATCGACCTAAGATCCATATCCAGGGTTTTTTGTATGAATAGAACCTTTGCGTTTGACAACTGCAGTGATGGTCTTGTGCAAAAAGAAAGCATTCTGCTTTAATTCAGTTTCAGATTTGGTTGTTATCCTGTTGCAGCATCCAAACAGTATCACATCACACTTCAGAATTCAGATGTTTTGTTCGGGCTCATCGCCACAGATGTAGCTCAAATAGCATACGAATGTGGGCCACTACTGGCCGAGATATGGCACTGCTGCCATATTAAAGACTACCCAGTGCACGAAACATTTTCCCCTGGGTATGCGCCCCATGGATAGATTGTTCGGGAGGGGGTATCCAGGGGAGAATGTTTCAGGCGCTGGACAGTCTTTAAAAGGGTCTTTTATAAAGGTTCTACTAATGTTGCAGCATAGATGTGCCTGGATGCAAAAAGCAGCATCGATAAAGGCATGGAGGAATGAGGATGGTGTATCAACCCTCTCAAACATCTTTGGGATGTTCTAGAAGGGTGATTTCTTATCCAGCATCAGCCTGAAAGCCTTTCAGGAAACAAGGATACTTCAAGAGCGGCAAAAGTTTCATAACATCCATCCATTATCTTCCACTTTATCCTGTACTAGGCTCACTGGGGAGAATTTTTCGGGTGTTGGGCAGATATACCCAGGACAGGACGCAAATCTATCGCTGGGCACACACTTATTCACACAAACACACTCTATATGGGGCAATTTAGAACATTCAATTGACCTTGATCTATTTAAAACGATTATTTTTATATTGTATTATAATATATGTATATGTTTTGTTATTTTTGGCACCTTTTTTGTTTTCTCGTAAATTCAAATGCAGTAAACGCCCGTTGTAAGGAGTTGTGAGTTTATTCAAAATCAGGTAACACACAATGCGTACATACATACATACATACAAGATGGCGCTGGTGAGGTCGGCTGCCGTCACGACTTCTCCACAAACCTCCTACCTTATTTTGTTTATTTTTCTTATTTATAACACTCTCAGACTCTTTTTCTTTTTACCACGGCATGCATTAGATACGATAGAGCCACTCTTGTTTCTATTATTCTACAATTCACTCACCTCACGACTTTTTTAACTCCAATGAAATTCTGAGGGAGAACAATGGACGCGACAAAAAGAGACGACCCCGAGGGAAAAGAGCGGGCATCAGGAACAGACTAAGGGCCCTTACCTAGTATCCTGCTAGCTAACGTCCAGTCTCTGGAGAACAAACTGGATGACCTTCGGGCGAGAGTTAAGTTCCAGAGAGACGTTAGAGACTGCAACCTTCTCTGCTTCACCGAGACATGGCTGAACCCAGCGGTACCGGACCACGCCATCTTGCCGTCCGGGAACTTCACGGTGTACCGTATGGACAGAACAGTGGACTCGGGGAAGTCTAAAGGTGGTGGAGTTTGTGTTTTTGTAAACAATCGGTGCAACAACACCGGTGTTGTTACACTGACACGCTCCTGTACACCAAACCTGGAACTGCTCACACTCAAGTTTCGTCTCTTCTATCTTCCTCGGGAATTTACTTCGGTCATTGTTACAACAGTCTACATTCCACCCCAGGCCAACACGGACACCACGCTGTGTGAGCTTCATGACGCGCTCACACAGTTCCAAACTCAATACTGGGACGCCACGCTCATCGTCGTTGGTGATTTCAACAGCCCTAACCTCAGACGTGCAGCGCCGGAGTTTCATCAGCACATCAGCTGCCCAACCAGAGGCAACCGGACACTGGACCATTGTTACACCATGATTAAGAACAGTTACAGGGCTCAGGCTCATCCACCGTTTGGGAAGTCCAACCATGCCGCCATCTTTCTGATGCCTAAATATAAACAAAGACTGAAACAGGAAGTCGTGGCTCAGAGGGAGGTGCTGCGCTGGACCGACCAATCGGTGGACACCCTGCAAGACACTCTGGATGACGCGGATTGGGACATGTTTCAAAACAGCTGTGCTGATGACGTCAGTCTGTTTGCGGACTCTGTAGTGAGCTTCGTTGGGAAGCTGGTTAATGACACGGTTCCCAGAATCACCGTCAGGACGTTTCCCAACCAGAAGCCGTGGATGAATACATCTGTTAGTGACACTTTGGAAGCTCGCACAGCTGCTTATAATTCAGGACTTATCAACAACAGTATGGAGGAATATAAAGCCGCGTCATACAGAGTACGCAGGGTGGTACGACAGGCAAAACAGCACTACGCCAAGAAACTAGAGTCACAGTTCCAGCAGCGTGACTCTAGATCTTTATGGCAGGGACTGGGGACAGTGACGGACTATAAAAGCACACCCTCCGGTTTAACGAGTGCAGATGGGACGCTGGCGAGCGAGCTAAATAACTTTTATGCTCGCTTCGGCGCTCCAACCAACACGGCTCACAGCGCAGCTAAACGCGCATGCGCAGATCTACGCGACGGACAGCCACCACTCGTCATCTTGGAGAGTGACGTCAGGAAAGTGTTCAGAGGAGTGAATACCAGGAAAGCTGCAGGACCAGACGGGATATGCAGGCGTGTCCTGAAAACCTGCGCATCCCAACTTGCGCCGGTATTCACCAAGATTTTTAATCTCTCTCTGTCACTGGGCGTCTTACCATCTTGCTTTAAACAGTCTGTCATTGTCCCGGTTCTCAGCCAGCATGCCTGAACGATTACCGCCCTGTAGCCCTAACATCAGTTGTGATGAAGTGCTTTGAAAAACTGATCAGAGCCTTCATCACTTCTTTACTTCCGGACTTCTTAGACCTCCTACAGTTCGCCTACCGCCATAACCGCTCCACGGATGATGCCATCTCACACCTGCTTCACTCTGCCCTGTCTCACTTGAACACTGGGAGGAATAATTATGTTAGAATGCTTTTCGTGGACTATAGTTCAGCATTCAACACTATTATCCTTTCCACACTCAACATCAAGCTGGAGAATCTGGGACTTCACCCATCCCTGTGTCACTTGATCTCCAGTTTTCTGACGGACAGACGGCAGGCAGTGCGAGTTGGCAAGCATCTTTCCACCCCCTCACTCTCAGCATTGGGGCTCCTCAGGGGTGTGTTTTGAGTCCCTTGCTGTACTCATTATACACCTATGACTGCGTGGCCACCTCCAGCTCCACAACCATCATTAAGTTTGCTGACGACACCGTTGTAGTAGGCCTGATCTCCAACAACGTTGAGAGGGCCTACATGGAGGAGATTATACACCTAGAGACCTGGTGCCAGGATAATAATCTCCAACTCAACGTCAGCAAAACCTAGGAGCTGATAGTGGACTACAGCAGGAAACAGTCGAGGAGCTTCCACCCTGTGAAGATCAACGGTGCTGCAGTAGAAAGGGTAGACAACTTCATGTACCTTGGAGTTCACATCGCGCAGGACCTATCTTGGTCCTGCCACATTAACAAACTGGCAAAGAAGGCTTGCCAGCGTCTCTACCACCTTCGACATCTACGAGACTTCAGGCTGCCCTCCAAGGTCCTGCAGAATTTCTACTCCTGCACTGTCGAAAGCATCCTCACAGGGAACATCATAACCTGGTTCAGGAACAGCACCCATCTGGACAGATGGTCACTACAAAGGGTGATACGTTCGGCCGAACGCACCATCCGAGTAGCACTTCCAGACCTCCAGACCATCGCGGTGCTGGTCCAAAGCCAAAAAGATTGTGGAAGACTTCAGTCATCCGGACAACAAACTCTTCACTCTGTTGCCATCAGGACGGCGTTTTCGTGTCCTGAAGGCAAACACAGAGAGGATGAGGAGGAGCTTTTTCCCAACGGTGATTCGGACCCTGAACCAGGACTAAATGGACATTAACTTGAACCTGTAACACTGCACTGCAATATTTGCACAAAAAGCACAACCCACTTTATAATTCCATTGCACATTGTAAATACATAGTTTTTATTAATTTTAAAATATAATTTTATTTTATTTTTATTTTTATCTTTACTCTATCCTATTTTTCTTATTCTTATCCTTTTAAACAAATTTAATTTCTGTGGAGAGGTCAAAAAAGAATTTCACTGCTGGCTGTACCATGTATAACCACGTATGTGACCACTAAACCTGATTCTGATTCTGATTCTGCCAGTAATGGAGGCCATTAAGCAGCGAGAGGGCCTCACCACAGGGTCCTTGTTTAACAGGAGAGCGAGGGAAGGATTCCTGCATTTTTAATCAGGAGAAAGGGTTGAGTGTTGCCATGGTTTTCTCTCTAGGCTTTTGCGCTCGCCCAGATTAACAGTTTGTCGTGTACCAAGGAAAGCGAGACGCTTGCCGTCTTGTATTTCAATCATGTTGCATTTGGAATTGGAACTTGTTTGGAAGTTCTTTTTGAAATACTGATCCTTTACTTTATTATCTTATTGTTATTCATAAGTCGGGCGGCATGGTGCCTTAGTGGTTTAGCATGTTCTCCTCTCAGCGCTTGGGATTCACGGTTAAAATCCCAATCTGGGTGGAGTTTCCATGTTCTCCCCGTGTCCGCGTGGGTTTCCTCCAGGTTCTCCGGTTTCCTCCCACAGTCCAAAAACATGGATCAAGTCAATTTAATTCTCCAAATTGCCCCATATCCACCCCCACCCCCCGGATTCCCGGTCGAATCCCAATCTGGGTGGAGTTTCCATGTTCTCCCCATATCCAGGCGAGTTTCCTCCGGGTTCCTCCCACAGTTCAAAAACAATGGATTCAAGGTGATTGGCTCCTTTCAATTGCCCCTATATTATGTGTGTGAGTAAGTGTGTGTGATAGATTGGCACCCTGTCCTAGGTGTATCTTAAACGTTCTCCCCTGAATGAGCATGAGGAACCCCTTTCAAAACCCAACCCACTATTGATCCTGGTCAGTGAGGGGTGATCATTTCCAGGACAGGGGGCCAATCCATCACTGGGCACACATTTACTTATGCACACACACCACACAGAGGCAATTTAGAGCTCCAACTTGCCTTGAATTCATGTTTTCAGGTTGTGGGAAAATGGATAACCTGGCAAAAAACCCCACAGACACGATGAGAACATAGAAACTCCACCCAGATCAGGATCGAGAGGCGGATGTGCTGACCCCTACGCCTCTGCGCCACCCTCTATTTTATGTTTTACAGACCAATTAGAATAATGCGTGCACAGGGGGAACAGGGTGATCACTTAGGTGCAAAGTGATTTATGTATACCCATAGCATTAATACCTTTAATACTGCACGCCGAGGTCTTAACCTTGGGGATGCGTTACCTTCCAGCCTGGTGGTAATTCCCCAGCCTGTCTCTCTCTCTCTGTCTCTCTCTCTCTAAGTCTCTTTTCCTGTCGTTCCCCCTCTAAAATGTGCTGTTACATAAATCACCCCATCCCTGCAGCAAAAAGAGAGGAATCACCTTCAGCCAGATCCGACTGTGAGGGGGGGGAAGGGGGGTAGAATTGGGGAGGGAGTGTGCTCTGGTTCTCTGACTAAGCTTTCAAAAAAGGGACTAAAAATACATTTCATCCCCACGTGTGCTGTGCCATTAAACATTTATAGTCAGCCATGGTCTGCTGTAGTTCGCTGTTGATGCAACCACTCTGAAATATTCATGCGGCTTGTTGCATGCATGGCAGCGATTGGTGGTAGTGGTGTGGGGGGGGGGTAGTGAGAGTGAGTAAGTGTGAGGGACTTACATAATCATCCAGCCGCAGAATGAGTCCAGGCTGTGGCTTGCATCCACAGGTCCCCCTGCTGCAGCATCACTCTCTCAGCGGTATGCGGTGCGAAATTATTACGGAATTAACACGGCTGCGGTGGAAAAATATTCAATATTTGGATTTATTATGGATCAATATGGATCTATTAGTTGCGTTTAGGGCAGAAGTGTTAAGCACAGTACCTTCAAACGTTTGGATATGTCCCTTTCCTGCTCCATTGTCTATTTCCTCCACTTACCATATAGCCTCAGAGACACTGCTGGGATGGGCGGCACGGTGGCTTAGTGGTTAGCATGTTCTCCTCTCAGTGCTAGGGATTCCCAGTTCAAAGCCCAATCTGGGTGGAGTTTCCATTTTCTCCCTGTGTCCGCGTGGGTTTCCTTCGGGTTCTACGGTTTCCTCCCACAGTCCAAAAACATGGATTCAAGTTTGCTGGATTTGGTTGCTTTCAAGTCCCCCCTACATTGTGTGTGTGAGTGTCTGTGTGCCTAGCGATAGATTGGCGCCCTGTCCTGGGTTAAACATCTTAAACATTCTCCTCTAAATGAGCATGAGGAACCGCTTCCAAAACCCAACCCACTATTGATCCTTGTCACAGAGGAGTTCCTCATGCCCCATGCTAGGGGTGAACATTTTCAGGACAGGGGGCCAATCCATCACTGGGCACACACTTACTTATATAAACACACACACATTACATAGGGGCAATTTTGAGACCCTGCTGGAATGGGCTTAGTGGTTAACATGTTCGCCACTCTTGTCTGTGTGAGTTTCCTCCGGGTTCTCCGGTTTCCTCCCACAGTCCAAAAACATGACATCAAGTCAATTGAGTTCTCCAAATTGCCCCATATAGAGTGTGTGTGTGAGTGAGTGTGTGCCCAGCGATAGATTGGCCCCCTGTCCTGGGTGTATCTGCTCAGCGCCCGAAACGTTCTCCCCTGGATGGGCATGGGGAACACCCCCCCCCCATCCCCGCAACCCTAATAGGATAGGATATATCGGAAGATAATGGATGTATGGATGGACACTGCTGGGATAGGAATAATGCACCAACCAATAATCCCTGATCTGTGCTGGTACTATTGGGGTCCTGACCATTAGAACAGAGTAAAGGGGACGTACACAGTAAGTACTGTAGAACACATAAAGATGGACTACAGAATGGAATTGTAGAACTACAAAGACCAGAACATGGACAATAAATGGGGCGTGTCCAAACTTTTGAATCATATTGGAGCTGCCATGTCAAATGCCACCTTTTAAGATATTTAAGTCCTGCTGGCAGCCACAAACAAACTCTTCCACTTCCTCTGTCAGTTTCCAGATTCATTTTTTTTGTCATACACAACAATCCGTAGCGCCGGCGTTATGCAGTGGCGCCGCTGGGCATCCATTATAGTGAGATTTATTGTTTTTGAGTAAAAGCACTTGATGCAGTCCTCATGCCTCACTGTCAGTACATGATCTATAATGAAATAAATCCCCAAGGTTCAGCGGCTGCTGTGTTTTTTAGATTATTTTCAGCACTGCGCTCTACAAGCAGACGCACTATTATCTTAAAAAAACCTGATACTGAGGCTTTACAACTGCATCCCTTTCTTTTATTGTTTCCAAATATTTTAACCCATTGCATCACTGATTTATTCATGTGACTAAATATTTATTCATTATTTATTCATTCATTATTTCCGCTTTATCCTCTATTAGGGTCGCGGGTGGTTCCCCATGCCCATCCAGGGGAGTGGGTTTCCTCCGGGTTCTCCGGTTTCTCACAGTCCAAAAACGTGGATCAAGGTCAATTGAATTCTCCAAATTGCCCCATATAGAGTGTGTATGTGTGAGTGAATGTGTGCCCAGCGATAGATTGGCGCTCTGTCCTGGTTGTATCTGCCCAGCGCCCGAAACGTTCTCTCCTGGATGGGCATGAGGAACCCCCCTGCGACCCAAGTAGAGGATAAAGCGGGAGATGATGGATGGATGGATAGATAATAAGAGTGAAAACAGGGCATCATGGTGACATAGTGGTTCCGCCTTTCAGCACTGGACATTCAGGTTTTTTGGACAGTGGAAGAAACCCACGCAAACACAAGAACATGGACATTTTACCCAGTTTGGGATTCGAACCTGGATTCACAGTGCTGAGTATCGTATGTGTTAACCACCAATCCACCGTGGCCCTAGTGGTGGATGAGGGGAATGTTGGCTGGTGAGGGTGTATACAACTAATTCGGCTGCTCATTAAACACCTTTAAACGAGTTAAAACTCATTCATTCATTCATTCATTATCTTCCGCTTATCCTCTATTAGGGTCGCGGTGGGGTTCCCCATGCCCATCCAGGGGAGAACGTCTCGGGCGCTGGGCAGATAGACCCAGGACAGGGCGCCAATCCATCGCTGGGCACACACTCACTCACACAAACACACTCTATATGGGGCAATTTTTGAGAATTCAATTAACTTGATCCATGTTTTTGGACTGTGGGAGGAAACCGGAGAACCCGGCCCCCCCCCCCCCCCCCCCCCCCCCCCCCCCCCCCCCCCCCCCCCCCCCCCCCCCCCCCCCCCCCCCCCCCCCCCCCCCCCCCCCCCCCCCCCCCCCCCCCGAGTTAAAACTGAAACTCAGAATTCCACTGCCATCCCTGTTTCCGTCTCAGTGAGATGAATCATTTAAATAGTGCTCCAGCGATGCGGGCGACGATTGGCAGCTGGTTTTCCGTACATGAATACGTATGTATCGCAGACGCCGCCGTCTGGCTGTTCACGTCTGGCCGTGCTTGACGACTTCGCCCCAAATTAAAGGTCAACCAGGACTAAGCCTGGCCTGTGCCAGCTGCTCCCCATGCCGTCGCAACCGGCATCTGAACTCGGCACTCGGCTTATCAGCGCCATGTTGTGTTTAGCTCTGTCCTGCTTCGCTTTCGGCCGAGTCCAAGCGAGACGGCCTTTAGAACGAGCCGAGGGCAGCGCAGCGCAGCGCAGTGAATTATTTACCGCCAGCCGGCCGCTCGGTGTCCAGCAGAGTTTGTTTACTACTTTCGCCCGACGCTTCTTGGCAATGCCGTCTAGCCAGAAGACGTGATCAGATACTGCCTGACTTAGGTGATAAATCAGTAACTCCCCCCACACACACACACAAAAACACACACAGCTATAATGTTTGCATGCACAAGGTCATTTTTGCAGACGCTTTTATCAGAATCGACTTTTCAGGATCCCAACAGAGAGGAGGCTCATGATGCAGCACCCTGGAGCAATTGGTGCTAAGGCAGTTGCTCAAGGGCACACAAACAAATTTGGTAAACAGAGAGTTTGAAGCGGGGCGGCATGTTCGCCGCTGCTGGACTGTTGTAGCCCATCTGCATCAAAGTGTGTTGTAATCCTTCTGCTGACCCATTCATCCATCGACCCATTATCTTCCGCTTTATCCTCTATTAGGGTTGCGGGGGGGTTCCCCATGCCTATCCAGGGGAGAATGTCTCGGGTGCTGGCAGATACACCCAGGCCAGGGCGCTAATCTATCACTGGGCCTTTCTCTGTCCCACTAAATCAAATTAAATAATAGATTTAAAAAGGGGTGGCTTAGTGGCTAGAATGTTCTCCTCCCAGCTCTAGGGATTCCTGGTTCGAATCCCAATCTGGGTGGAGTTTCCATGTTCTCCCTGTGTCAGCGTGGGTTTCCTCCGGGTTCTCCAGTTTCCTCCCACAGTCCAAAAACATGGGTTAAGGTCAATTGAATTCTCCAAATTGCCCCATATAGAGTGTGTGTCTGTGTGTGTGAGTGACGGTGGCTTAGTGGTTTAGCACGTTTGCCTCTCAGCACTGGGGATTCCCAGTTCGAATCCCCATCTGGGTGGAGTTTCCATGTTCTCCCCGTGTCACACTCCCCATATAGAGTGTGTATGCGTGCGTGTCTGTGAGTGAGTGTGTGCCCAGCGATAGATTGGCGCCCTGTCCTGGGTCTATCTGCCCAGTGCCCGAAACGTTCTCCCCTGGATGGGCATGTGGAACCCCACCGTGACCCTAATATAGGATAAAGCGGAAGATAATGAATGAATGAATGAGCATTGATATGACGCTTCATACTGCAGGTCTGTGTTTACATTACTGCATTCATAGGCCCCATAATCTTTGGTAATGTTCTATGTTACACTCTGAGTGTCCTGGACTCAAGGTCTGATGCAATAAGGTGACAAAATAAAAAAAAAACCTCGTACAGAACCTCATTTCGACCCTGAGCCACTCGGAACATCAAAACCTCTGCTTTGCCCTTATTAAGGCTGAGAACTTTGAAGTGGACTCCCTGAAGCAAGTGTCACATTGTCCAGAAGACAGAGTGCAGAACAAGAACACGCTGAACCAGACAGTTAACTGATAGCGGAGAACACACACTGCTCCAAGGAAAACACTCTGAAGTGTCTGGAATGAGAACAGTCTGCCATTACGGCTCGAATTCTGATCAAAGTCATGACGATACTAATTCAGCCTATAAGGTTAACACATTATTAAATGCCTTACACTTAATGACTGCAACACTATTGATTTCTGGAGCAGCTGGAATTAAATGCTGAACGTTCTGATTGCACTAAATGTCCTCCTCAGGGCGTCAAACATCCGGCTGGTCTTTAGGATCTTTAAAGAATGAGGGGCTATCGTTACATATGATTTTATTAAGTATTTAAACCTTTGAAACAAACCAAGATCTTGATGGGGATCGTATTTGTCCATCCATCCATCCATCCTTCCATTATCTTCTGCCTTTCGGGCACTGTGCATATACACCCAGGACAGGGCGTCAATCTATAGCTGGGTACACAATCACACTCTATATGGGGCAATTTGGAGAATTGAATTGACCTTGATCCATGTTTTTTGGACTGTTGGAGGAAACCGGAGAACCCGGAGGAAACCCAGATGGACATAGAGAGAACATGGAAACTCCACCCAGTTTGGGATTCGAACCGGGAATCCCTAGTGCTGAGAGGCGAACATGATAGTTTTTACAGGATATTTTAAGAAAAGACCTCACACTGACACCCATCCCAAAAAGAAGGCCCACAGTGATCAGATGGATGAGATGACGTGGACTTTAAAAAATAAGAGACGAGACAAAGAACACAAACAGACGCTGATGTGCAGGTTTGATTCAGCCTACAACGTTTATTGCACATTCCTGTTTGGTTTTGCTCCCATTATGTCCAGTGATGTGTTGCTCGTTTCGGTTTTACATCTCGTCCTGCAGGCACGAGATCATCGACTACGCCAGATCGCCAACGCAGACCCCTAATTTAGTACACCTCACTCTTTTTTTTTCAAAAGATCCTCTTTTTTTTTTCCTTTTGTCGATTAATTTTTTTCTTCGTTTTTCTGTTTTTAATTCATGGACAATACCAGCAACATGCTTCCGATTCGTCGTTTTGGCAAAGCACGAATAACTTAAAACACAGAACATTCAGAGAACACAATCGGACAGTACGGACGGTAATCAAAGAAGTCAGACGGGAACCGAAAAAGGATCACAAAGAAGCCTTTTTGTTTGGTTTGGTTGTTTTTTTTTGTCTTTTTTCCTCTGTATTTTTCATATCAAAAATGTCTAGCTAACGATCACAGACCACATGCAAGTATAATACAATAGATCATCTCACTGGTTTGGACGAGTAACTCAGTTAGTGTTCGCAATCTACCAGTCTAGGCTACATCACAAAAGTATGCGCTTTAAGCCGGCAAACATCCACGTTTGAGATTCTTCTAATTATTTAAGTCATCGGTACAGTAGCTCCTCTCGCTAAATCCGCAGGAACACACACACACACACACACACACACACACAAACAAACACACGAGCACTGTTTTAAAGGACTGTGCAAACTGTAAAAGACCAACAGCTCTCCACGTCCATGTTTTTGCACAGATTGAAAACGCTGCTTCAATTCAATTCACGATTCCGCCGTTTGGTAAATCTTTTTTTTACCAATGAGCGGAATAGAGGTCGCAGAGTCCTTCCTCAAAACCACAAAGTGCACACTTGAGCAACACCAGCTCACTGCTGAACACATAAGGACCATTGGGCAGGGTATCTAGACTTTTTAAATCCATTCATTATCTTCCACTTTATCCTCTACTAGGGTTGTGGGGGGAGGGGGGGGGGTTCCCATTCATGCCCATTCGGGGGAGAACGTTTCGGGTGCTGGACAGAGGAGCAATCTATCACTGGGCACACACTCACTCACACAGACACACACTGACACACTCTAAATGGGGCAATTTGGAAAATTCAATTGACCTTGATCCATGTTTTTGGACTGTGAGAGGAAGCCGGGGAACCTGGAGGTAACCCAGGTGGACACGGGGACAACATGGAAACTCCACCCAGAGTGGTATTCGAACTGGGAATCCCTAACGCTGAGAGGAGAACATGCTAAACATGCTGCCCCTTTTTAAATCTATCACTGGATTTGATTTATTGGGTAAGAGAAAGATTTTCGGAAGGATAGCAATACACCTTGATGCAGATAGGCTACAGCAGTACAGCAACGGAAGGCCAAATCCATCTCCGTCAGATCATTAGAGTGAGGTGAGGTGCACGCTAACAGGGATTCTTTGCTGAGCATGATGCTGGTTCTATAAATCTAATGATTTCGTTGACTTTAAGCGCAGATTCAACTCTTCTGTCACAAATGTGGGAGCTGGGAGATTAGATTATGTTGCCCCCACAGCACGCTGCTGTATACAACATGGACCAGATGCCGTTAGCACCTTGTTCAATCAATGCCCCCAAGATATGAAGCTGCAGCGGGAGGAAAAACAACAGCTGGTAAGATTACATACAGTTCAGCAGGACACACCACTAAATATTTATAAATTCGCATTGCATAATAAATGATACTGGTTTGAATCTTGGCTCCGTTTTGTTGTCAGGGCAGAAACTCCAAGCTTATGTACTCAAGTGACATGAATATGAGAAATTCCGGGGCAAGAACACAAGCCTGGTGTTGGATCTTGTGTTGACATGATGGGGAGAGAGCAGGAATCAAACCCTGGCATGGAAGAGCGCCATATATGCACCTTCATTAACATGAGTCATATAGCCGGGCGGCATCTTCGTGCCAAAAGGCCAATGTCATGAACCAGCGGTGTCGCCCGTGTATTCCATTTCTTTCTTTTTTGTCAAATGCCATGTTAATTAGCAGCTTCCCTAATGACATTTCCAGTACCCCAGGCACCGGAGGGTATAATCAGGCTTTCTGCTGTGCCGATCTCAGGCTACTTAGTCTCCGGAATTGCACTAAATGACACCAGGAACTGCCGACAAACAGCCCAAGCGGCCTGCTGCTCTCCGATCCGTCATGCGCAACACGTTCGGCGCCGAATCGCCGCGTCCGAAGCCCATTTAGATCACGAGCCCGGGGCCGGCTTCTCGCTCAGACATGCCTCGGCTCGTACCATTCTGGATTAACGCTGATATTTGCGGAGGAGGTCGATAAATAGTGATACACAGTGCTGAACAAACATCCTGTCCTGCTCGCCGCATTTTAATTTGCCTTTTATTAGTGCTGTCATCCCGCAGTATTAATCTGTGGTTAGAAACTAATAAATTTCTGCGGCTGGGGGTGTCTCGGAGGACCACGTAGTTTGGCACTCTATTTAAGTGCACAGTCTCCGTAAAAGGCAATCTGCTGACACGGTTTATTATTATTCATTAAAAAGGCTCGCTGTTTAAGAGTGTTGTCTTTCAGGAGGATTCACCCACCAACCGGACCGGTCTTCTGCTAGGTCACCTGTGGCGTCATGGAGCATGATATGATGACCAATGGCCTTCTATCGAAGGGTTCTAGTGGATGAAGGTGCTCGAACACTTGTCACATGCCTATGTCAGGTCAATCACAGGATGCAAACATTAAGATACTCAAACATCTTCCTTTCAGACTTTGTCAGATCAAGAATATGGGTTTAGAATGGGTTCTGGGGGTCTGGGTTGCTCAGCAGGTCTTTATGTCCTGACCATGGTCTTATGATCATAGCAAGCTATAAGCTATTTGGTCTATATAGCACATTAGGCATATGGGGTTCTAAGCCTATACTCACTTATGCCTTCAAAACATAACGTATTTGCTTAGTAAGCTGGATCTATGTTAATATTTGGGGTTTAAGATCTCTCGGATTTATGATGACAATGCTGCCGCTTTACAACACGGCCAACAGTAAACCTGATTGTGTTGTGACATCACAACATTTTTATATAAGCCAATAAATTATTTTCTAGTCTATAAATATATCAAAGCCATCAGGGTAATTATAGTCGAGGCACTTTTTCCCTTTTAAATGAACCCATTGCGGAGGTTGAGCACTTTTTGTCTGGCCCATAACCATTTTTAGATGAAAAGATAGCGTTTAAGCCCGTTCATGACACACAGACATTCATTCAGCCATCGGAGATCAGGTACATCACAGTTTGGAGCTGTTGGTCTTCTCAAAAAAACAAAACCAAACCTAAAACTAAACAATGATGGTAATAATTCGAGCATGGCACCACCCACTAGCCTTCCATCGTTACCTCGGCGCATTTAATGAGAAATTTTCTTTTTTTTTACTTTCAGCATCGTAGAAATCGATCACCAGCTACGCACCACAGTGATGACCTCATATAGTCAACACGCAAAGACGGAGAGCTACGAGAGAGCGAGAGAGAGAGAAAGACACGAAGAATAGGAGGAGAGCACAGCTCCAAATAAGTTACAATCTTCCATGTTGCATTGTGAAACACAAAGAAATGAATGAGAACCTCGAAGCCTATCCATTAAATATTAACGGAGTTGTTCGCTTGTGAATTGGGAAAAAACTCTCAATGCCGTCCAGTGTAACAACGCCGTCGTCTCCGCGGGCAGGAAGAACGAGGTGAGTAGCGAGAAAAAGGAATGAGAAGTATAAGAGAGGTATAGCGTCGGTGTGAAAGTCAGGGTCCGTCCCGATCCCCCGGTACGTCCCCTTAGCCTGACCGTAGTGGGAACCATCCATCGTCGAGAGGTGAGGTCACGGCAAGCGAGTGGTCCATGGCACCTTTGCGAGGAATGACAGATGACCAGGCAGATCTGGATGCTGGTGAAGAGTTACGGATGTACGGCGTGAGGCGAGGACCTTTGTTTTTTTTTTTGAATGTTTGGCGGTGAGAAAAGAAACATAGAGCCAACTGGAGGAAGCCAAGTGAAAGGGAAAGGGATGGATCCAGATCTGCGAGACGTTCAGCCGTCGGAAACGGGGGGAGAGACCCAGCCGTACTTTTCGTGGGTCTTCACCAGGCTCTTGAAGGTGGCTTCGGCTTCCTTGCGACTGAAAGCCTTCTTGGATTTCCCTGCTTTCCTGCAGATTCGGCCCTGAATGAGAGAGGAGGACATTGGTTAGCGCCAAAGCTAAACTTTAAACATCTCGAGGTGAGAGCTCACACAGAGTTTGCTGTTCTTGCTAAAGGAATGGTTCCCTTTCCTGCTCCCTGGTCTTTGGGGCGAGCCGCAGGGTGGTGGCGTCGACCTGGCACAACTGGAGGAGACCAGAACAGACTGCTGCGGAAGTGACCTCTACTGGCAGCTCATAGCAATACAACTGGTTTGTTTTAAAAGCTTAATATTGTGCAATCCTACATAACTTTTATCTTTCAGCACAACTTTGCCACCAGCACGGTGTAAAAGAATTGGGCACCACTGGATGTGTGAGGTAATTATTATTTCACACCTAAAAGATGGTGTAAAATGCTGTTTTGATTGACAGGTTCTTTCTCACTTTATTTTCATAAAGTCTCCTACATCCGTCCATCCATCATCTTCCACTTTATCCTTTACTAGGGTCGCGGGGGCAGGGATGTCCCCATTTCCATCCAGGGCAGAAGGTTTGAGGCGCTGGGCAGACACACCCAGGACAGGGCGCCAATCTTTTGCTGGGCACACACTCACTCACACAAACACACTCTATATGGGGCAATTTGGATAATTCAATTCACCTTGAATCCATGTTTTTGGACTGTGGGAGGAAACCAGAGAACCCGGAAGAAACCCAAGCGGACACGGGGAGAACAGCGCTGGGGATTCCCGGTTTGAATCCCAATCTGGGTGGTGGTTCCATGTTCTCCCTGTGTCCACGTGGGTTTCCTCCGGGTTCTCCGGTTTCCTCCCACAGTCCAAAAACATGGATTCAAGGTCAATTGAATTCTCTAAATTGCCCTATATAGAGTGTATCTGTGTGAGACAGTGTATGCCTAGCGATAGATAGCGTCCTGGGTGTATCTGCCCAGCCCCGAGACGTTCTCTTCTGGATGGGCATGGGGAACCCTCCCAGTAGAGGATAAATCATGGATGGATGGATATATATTTAAGGCTTTATATAACCTTCTCACTCTAACATAAACACTTCATCTGCTATTAAACACTTTCTTAACTCCTAAATCTACGAAAATGTAGCAGCATACATAACCGCAAATCCCACAATAACAAAAACTCTGATCCAGAATTAGATTTCAGACAGAATTAGATAACCAAGCTGAACCATGGTGTGAACCGAACCGTAAGGCTTGTACAGTCCCACTTCCCACCGACATCCATTTCATTTCTTCTTCACTACACATGCATCCTAACCACGATAAGGGCATGAGTGTCAATTTAACCTCGATGTTACTGTCATTAATCACAGCCCTTATGGTTCAAATTGCCCCAGTCCCTGAATAACAGGTTCCACGCACAGCCCCATCTAACGGACGCCTGAACGAATTCCAGACAACGGCTGATCTTCAGCGGGCGCGTCTGTGTTCTCCGGCTCAACCAGCGCGAAAGTGTATTTCAACAAGGAGTAATGATGATGCGCGAGTGTGATAATACGGCTGGTGGAGCACAGTGTACCTGCTGCTGGGTAAAATAAATAATACACCGCTGCATACTGCACTGACCTACATAGCACACCGGGGCTTTCAGAGAAAACAAAATGGTCCTGCTGCCGTCTATAGAAATCACACTGATCATCAGAGGCAGGTACTTACCTGCTACATTTTCTCCACTGCATCCTGCTAGAAACAAATAATAATAATAATAAAAAGAAAGAACAAGCCGTCGTTTTATTTTTATCACTTAAATGCATGTACACGGATATTCGTTTGTACATATCTGCGGCTCACTTGGTTTTGAAATGCTTTGTGATTATGTTTTTAGAAAGGATGCGGGTATGTTAAACATGGAGACGATGGAGGGTTGGGGGGGTCCCCTGACCGTCTAGGGGAGAGCAACAGGGCACCAATCCATCGCTGGGCACATACTCACTCAGACAGACACACAGTATATAGGGGGCAATTTAGAGTAATCAATCCCCTGCACCAAGAGGCATACGTGCGGACCACTATTTAACTGCCGTCCACTTCTTATTGGCTTGAAGCTAGTTTTAGAAATTATTTTGATTTATTACATTAAAGAATCTTCATCCATCCATTAATTTCTGCTTTATCCTCTATTAGGGTCGCGGGGAAGTTCCCCATGTCCATCCAGCGGAGAACGTCTCGGGCTCTGGGCAGATACACACAGAACAGGGCGCCAATCTATCGCTGGGCATATTAAAGAATCTTATTTATTATATTAAAGACCCTTCAAACGACCTCTGTGTGAACAAAATATAATAAAACATCTCTCTCTCTCTCTCTCTCTCTCTCTCTCTATATATATATATATATATATATATATATATATATATATATGTATATATAATGGGCGGCACGGTGGCTTAGTGGTTAGCAAGTTCTCCTCTCAGCGCTAGGGATTTCTGTTTCGAATCCCCATCTGGATTCCATGTTCTCGTGTCCGTGTTGGTTTCCTCTGGGTTCTCCGGTTTCCTCCCACAGTCCAAAAACATGGATCAAGTCAATTGAATTCCAAATTGCCCCATATAGAGTGTGTCTGTGTGCGTGAGTGTGTGCCCAGCGATAGATTGGCGTCCTGTCCTGGGTGTATCTGCCCAGTGCCCAAAACGTTCTCCCCTTGATGGGCATGGGGAATCCCATAGCGACCCTAATAGAGGATAAAGCGGAAGATAATGGATGGAGGTATGCATGTTGGTATTCGTTTGTACATATCTGAGGCTCACTTGGTTTTGAAATACTTTGTGATTATGTTTTTATAAAGGATGCAGATTTGTTAAACATGAAAATGACTCAGAAACTCTGTGGTTAGGGTATATGATTCAATAAACCACTAAAGTAGTCAGATTTTCAATGCCATGAATCAATAGGCCCTTTTATTTTATTAATAATCCCTTCATTATGTTACACAATACATGTTCTTCTGTGTGCATATGTCATATGTCATCCTCTGAATCACAAGGCAGATTAAAAATCTTAATATTAATGCCTTTTGTTGTCCCGACGCCCTTTCAATACTTTGTTTTATCTTTAAAGAAGCAGGCAGACGAGTCACAGAGTGATGGGACCATCATAGCTCCACCTTTCTTGGGTGTAGCTTGAAAGACCTTGTAATTTGGAGGAACTATTGATATACAAGAGAAACCAATAAACTGTAACTTGATTTGTAAAAACATGAAATCTTTTTTCCCACAGCACTGCCTGAATCGGGTGTCATGGCCCACGAGGGGTTAGGAACAGACACTGGAATTAATATACCAGTTCTACACACTCAGCTTGCATGACAGTGATGGGGCCGAGATGTGATGCCCGAGGCTCTGGGTCGTCCCCCTGCCAGCATTGATGTAAGAGACAGCTCATCGCTGCCACTGCCTCCCTGAGTGGAACAGCCCACGAGCACTGTATAGTGCACAACTGTCATGGTAAGGCCTGTCAGTCATTCTGAGCTGTCTGCACTATGGAGTGGGAAGATGGAGTGTGGGACCTTGTTTTTTTTGCGCCAACCCTCTGCGGGTGGGTGTAAAAGAATAGGTCGGCACTTTTGCGTGACGTAGCTGGTGCTGTCCTCTTTAAGCAGCAATGGGAGTGCTGACAAGAGAAAGAGATATAAATATAGAATTCCCTACGGCCTTTGGTTTAGTAGTCAATATAGTAATGACGTCACTCTGACGTCCGAAATGAAACTCAGCCGACAGTAATGGAGGATGGATTAAGCCTAATGTTTTCACAACCCTATTGGAAAATGTCGTTAAGCTACAGTTGCGGGATGCCAGTACCATCAGATCTGTGTTACAGAATGTTCTATAATCATCAGGGATTAAGAGTTCACATTTAGCTTTGAGTTAAAACAGCAGTCTCACACACACACACACAACATGTGCTCTGAATGTGTGATCATGACGTGGTGGCAATGTGATGTCTAGGGCCAGGGTCGTACCCATGCCAGGGCCGATAGGAGAGACAGGAATAGCTCGTTCCCGCCGCAGGCTCTCCCAGTGTAATGGCCCAGAAGTAAAACAGTGCACTCACTCGAGAAGCGAGAGCGCAGCAATTCCCCTCACAAAAGCCAGTGATTTCTGGATTAAAGTGGCTAACTAAACCATAATTAAACAGCCCGGGCAAGATAGCATGAGAGTTAACATGGTATACAACATCATTACAGTGTGTTACCATGTGTATCTCCAGCTCTCCATCTTTTTAACCAGGTAACAGCCCAGGGATCGTATATTAAAGCAATACAGCATGACGGGGTGAACAACACGCTCTCCTGTGATTTATTCACAGTAATGTACACCCTCTAGTGGCTTATTGCTTTAATAAAAAAGTTACAAACACACTATAATAAAAATATTATCATACATGCATTTATTAAGAACTAAATTGTTAATAATTGTCCGGTTTTTAAAGTGAACACTGATTGCTAAGTAATAGCAGGATACTTAAGGATATACTTAGGATAAAAACAGGATACTTGTTTTTCTAACAATCAAACAGCCACAACAGGTTTAGTGCTGATCGGGAATCGGCTCGCTGTTTACATTAATCTGTATTTTATAATTTAAAATAATGTATTGTATATGACGCATTAATATGAATGTGAAGCGCTCAGAGGTGTGTTTTTCCAAATGGCTCAGCCAATCAGATTTAAAGAGAGGAACTTCCAATTTTATAATTTATCCATCCATCTATTATTCTGCTTAATACTATTCTAGGGTTTGGGGGGGGGCATCTAGGGGAGAGCAACAGGGCACCAATCTATCGCTGGGCAAATACTCACACAGGCACACAGTATATAGGGGCAATTTAGAGTAACCAATTCCATGTGTCGAGAGGTGGACGTGCTGACCACTACTCCACCGTGCCGCTAACTTGTTAATGACTTGTAGCTAGATTTAGAACTTATTTTGATTTATTTTTGGAAAGAATAAAACACTGTGATCCTAAATTTTTTACGCTTTAGACGACCTCTATGTTAACTAAAGTATAATAAAACATTATTATATTACATCTCAAATAAATGATGTACTCCGTACATCAGTGACACATTTAATTGGGAGGTTTTATTACATTAATAACTTTATAATTCACCTCTAATTTTAATAACCTTAGTTTATTTTAATTAATTAAATATAAGATACAGAATGTTAAACTGGATTCAGTAAAGGCTTTCTTCAAGATTTTGTAGTGTGTCTTTGGGAATTTCGCCTATTCATCTAAAAGATGAGATGCTGGATGATGGGACCGACTCGCAATCTGCATTCTAGTTAATTGGTTAAAGTTAATAGGTTCTGTGTGGATCAGCAAAATTCTGCCACTCCAAATTTACCCAGCAAGGTGTTTAAGGCCTTCCCCAAAACGGTTTCCATAAAGATGTAAACATAACATAACTATGTGCTTGATTTGTATCCACCTGTAGCCTTTAAACTGAAAAAAAATCACCTATTTTGATCCCAACACATCTCTCAATCCAAATCCAAGCAATAATGAGAACACATGGGGGGTTGTTGTGAAAAGAATTATAAATTACACTTTTTGCCTTTTAAGTAAATCTCTGCAGTGATTACAATTACTGCTCGAATGTCAAAACCTCCACCGTAAATGATCCCGATTAGACGTTCGGAGGAACTTAAGATTCGCCCTCCATCCTGTGCCGCCAGCGCTGTTTGTGTATCAAGTGCCAGACTGAAATGCCAGACGGGTAATCCTCTGAACCGAGATCAGTCGATGCATGCAGTCATAGAGGAACCTGATCTGCAGTTATTATATAACTCACATGGGCATGGAAGGATTTAAATAATGCAGCTCGGTGCATCACTACCACGTCATGGGTAAATCTGACAGTCGCTGGACAGCAGCACCAGGCATCCGCAGGCCGCGAGACAAAGCGAGGACACACACCTGTCATCTGCAGATTTCAGTACAGCCGACTTCAAAACCAGGGCTCGTGGCTTTTATAGTCCGAATCATTTTTTTTATCCGGCTCAGTATTTACACGGTATCTAGACAAAGGCAATAGAGAAGGCAGCCCTCTCTTTCGACTGAACAAAAGATCAAGGCTTCACATAATGACTTTTCTGTTTCGGCATTCTTTTATCGCCGCTTCCTCCTTTGAACTTCAAAGAGTACCATGTGAGAGGCACGGAAATGTATAGAGGACGTGCGCTCTCACAAGCTACAGCAGCCTATTAAATTAATCACTGATGATTCAAAGCCGCAAACGCGTTGGGATGCTTACCAACATCAGCCTCATTTCATGAATTAGAAATAGGAAGATATTGAAAACAAGGACTGTGAAAGGCTTGAACACAATGCAGGGTTGCTCGAGGATTGCGATATAATTAAATAATGTGTGTGTGTGTGTGTGTGTGTGTATTATTAAAAGAAAGCGTGGTCAGTTTTAAGAGCTCGATGATCAAATGCATCACCACGTCTCTGTTTTAGCACCTCTGGGAGTCTGTTGTGTCAGCAGAGTCTACATCGGTAATTGCCTTTGGATTTTGCAGGCAGTGAAAGTGCGAGAGCATGTGCTGTGAATCTGGAACAGTCCAGCATTTAAAGAAAGGACATCTGAGATCATGATGGTGGAAGTTTGAACAACCGAGGTACTTGGGAGGTTGATTCATTTCCCTGTGGCTGTTTTTAATGAGGCATTCCGCATCGATTCTGCGGAATGTGATTATAGTGACTACTATGGAAAAATAACGAGACTGCAGGTGAATTCAATACAGAGGTTTTAAAGGTATACATCCATTTTTTTGACATAATAGACATTTTATAATATCTAACAGCTTTCTCTAATGCTCAACACCCCAATAGTATCACCACAGAGCAGGGATTGTTTGCACTAAACCCCCCCCCTCAGAGCATCAGTGTCACTGCAGAACTGACAAGAAACAATCCTCCACCCAAATGATACCTGTTCTGTGATGCTCCTGACCAACAGAGAACCAACAGGGGACTAACAACAACAAAGACCACAGATGGACTACAGTCTGGAATTGTAAAACTACAAAGTCCATCTATATGGTAAGTGGAGGAAATTTTTATACTTCTGCAAAGCCCTGTACATGACCTTGTCCTTATCATTCCTTCATCCATTATCTTCCGCTTTATCCTATATTAGGGTCGCGGTGGGGTTCTCCATGCCCATCCAGGGGAGAAAGTTTAGGGCGCTGGGCAGATACTCCCAGGACAGGGCGCCAATCTATTGCTGGGCACACACTCTATATGGAGCAATTTGGAGAATTCAATTGACTTGATCCATGTTTTTGGACTGTGCGAGGAAATCGGAGAACCCGGAGGAAACCCACGCGGACACGGGGAGAACATGGAAACTCCACCCAGATTGGGATTCGAACCGGAATCCCTAGCGCTGAGAGGCGAATGTGCTATATATATACATTAAAAATTAAATAACCTTCATCGCAAAGTCTGACCGCCATTACACTTTAATCACAATGCATACCCAATGTTCCAAACTTTAAGAACAGCACACAGAGTGTGTGTCCGCGTACAGAAATGACAAAAAATACAAACTCAACCTATCATGTGTGTACAGGATGCCTGAAAACTATCAGCTCCTAACAAACCAGAACTCTTAGAATCGTCAATACACTTAATAATCTGCCGCGTCTGATCTGATCTGCCCTCGTAGCCCATCAAACTCAAGGCCGGACAAGTGTACTCAGACATTGTGCTCATCCTAACGTAAGTCGTTACCTGCTTACTATTAGCTCGGGCCACTTTCTTCATTTCCTGTTGGTTTTTTTTTTTATCAATAGTGTTCTAATCTGCAGAACTGCAGTGAATTTTAGCACTTTTAGAGATTCTCAAACCAACCAGCCTGATGCCAACAATCATGCAGTGGTCAACATCAAAATCACATTTTGTAATGAATTACAGTATTAATTACTCATGTTTAGTCTATTTTTGGTAATTAAATCTGTAAGTACATCATCTGGATTCTGTATAAAATGAAAAACAACCCCCTGTTTTATTAGATTCCATTTAAAAAAAAAGGTTAAAATCATAAAGGGAACTTATGACTGTTCTATCTAATCTGAACGTTGTGGTTGACTCACTGGGGATTGCTGTGTTTGGTTTTGGATATGAAATCTACAGAGAAGTAAATCTCCACTAGCAGAACTTTAAACTCCACCCAGAAGCATAGAGCACTTGCAATGCAGTTTAAAGGAAACACCAAGTCCTAAACATAAATACAACATACAGATCCAAACTACAGCTGCATGACGCTGCCAAAACACAAGATTGCAATGATTTAATGGCATGTTTAATGTAAAAAGGCAGAGATTTTCACCAGAAACAATGGAGCGTCTTGTTTTTTTAACATAAATAATATAAAGAAGATTTATGAAGGTTATGCAGGGGAGGGTTTCTGCATAGAACACAGTGTACATGTTGCGTAGCTCTGTCTGCTCTGAACTCATAAATCTGAAGCACAACCTAATTCCCATATATATATATATATATATATATATATATATATATATATATATATATATATATATATATTATAGCAGAGGAAAAGCATTTCAAATCCTAGGTAAAAAAAAACTTAAATATAAAATTCAAATATAAAAAGCTTTCTTGAGTAATTATACTGTATCTGCTCTACTGTAGTGTGTGTATATATATATATATGTGTGTGTGTGTGTGTGTGTGTATATATATATTCAGCATTCTCCGATATGTGTGTGTGTTTACACATATATACATACACACACAGACACACAGACACACACACATATATATATATATATATATATATATATATATATATATATACACACACATACACACAGACATACACATGTGTAAACAGACACACACACACATATCGGTGAATGCTGAATGAAACTTGACCACCTGGGGGATTAATGCTCTTGACCTGCTGTTCACCTGTTTTTCGTTTTTTTTTCTTCCTCATGTTTCCTAGAATTCGTCCCCCACCTCAAGCCCCACCTCACCTGTCCTTTCACGAGACTGGCAGCAAACTGCCTCATGACAGCCTCCACGGTGTAGGCGCTGGACCATCCTCTTGGCGTCAGCAGCTCCATGCAGATGGCCCCTCCATCCAGGACGTAGCCGTTCTCCAGCCGGGGCGTGAGTACGCGCACAAACGGCGGTGAAAATGGAAAGTTGTCCGGGAAGGAGACATTGAGGAGGATATACTCAGTGTTGGTCTCCTTCATGTCCTGCCAGAGCGCCGAGTCCTTGTCCACCTGGTGCAGCTTGACATTCCAGTCATACAGGTTGTCATCAGCCAGCTCCACCGTGATGAAGTCGTCTCCTAGGCGCCGGATCTCCTGGAGCTCCTTCATGAGGCGCCGCGTCCTGACCTGGGCACAGTGCTGCCTGTTGGGTGCCAGTGGGGGCACTGATTTGGAGCTTCCGGTTTGCGCCTGCTGCTGTTGCTGCTGCTGCTGCTTCTCCTTTTCCTTGGCTTCTCTGCTGGGCTTGTCCTTGGCTGGGGTTTTGTCTTTGGCCGAGACGTCTGAGCGCTTGGCCTTGATTTCCGGCGTACTCAGGATGTTGGTCTCGTTTTGGTGACAGTGCTTGGTGTTGTTCTTCTGATTGCCTTGCTTGGTGCCTTTCGGGTGATGCTTGGGGTCCTCCGTGTCTCGGTCATGCAGGCGGATCAGGCCGATCTTTCGCAGCAGGGTGGCCATCGCCTCGAAAGCGAGAGGCTCGCGCACGCCGACCACAATGCAGCAGGCTTTTTCCTTACTGCAGGTCTCACTGCTATGAGGAGGCTGAAACTGAGGATGCGAATGAGGAGGACGAGGACCTCTGGGCTCCAGAGAGCAGCCCGCTTTCAGTGCATCATCCCACACGGCTGGAATGCAAACAAGGTTTCAATACACAATGCTCATTTGTTCAGCAACATACTTCAAGTGGAGCCACATCTGGGGCTGAATCTCCAGGTTTCGCACACAGTGCGTCAAGTGGCTAGACCTCATTATGGCTGCAGCACCACTCATCTTATTATAGACAGCCCATTATCTCATCCAGCATCTTTTAAATCCACATCTCTTTGATTTTATTAATTACACCGATCACTTACCTTGTTATTACCAGCTGGACGCTTCAGCCTGCACTATAGATCCGATTCCTCTTAATTCCGAATCTTTAAAATCCGAAAGCCTGGATGCAGTACAGACTTGATGCACAAGGTCGCTTGCACTAAAGCAATCCGAAAAAGCCCACTCTCACACACACATTCACACACACGCACACATTCACACACCAGCAGAGCCCCACTGTTTCCCTTGTACCTGGACGGAATGAATAATCAACCGTGGAGCACGAAATGTGAAGAAGAGGAGGGCTGGGCTTGTAATGCATCAGCTGGCAATGGCTGCGTCTCCATCCACACCTTTCATCACTAGCAGAGTGCCCTACGTAGGACGTAGCGGTAGGAACGCGCAATGGAAAACCCAACGAAATTTAGTGTTGAATTCTTTACCTTTTATTCTAACACGCAATCCAACTCTTTAAGCCACTGCCGTTGTGTTATACAGGCATCATACTGATACACTTACTCGCCTTGTACCCCCTAATGTAGGCAACATGACCTTATTTGTATCGCGGCCGTAGCTGTAACCTACCCAACCCCCTATTCTTTCATTCTTTATTCTTAATTTAATAATGGAAATACACTTTCGATGCACTTTGTGGCTCGTTTTATTGTTTATTCGCACCTGTATGTTGGTCTTTATTCATGTCATGTGTTAAAACGCTATAAAATGGCAACATGCATTGGGGGAAAAACACCGCGTTGACGTTAAACACAAATGTACTCCGATCCAAATCGAAGTTTCGTTGTTGTATGAATTTGTCAAACGTAAAAACCCCTTTTAAAAAATGTTTGCATCGTCCTTTATTTGTTTATAAATCACAGTAACACAATTGCCATTGTTGATCCTGCGCGACATCAGGGAGCAATAGAACCATCCTCCCGCGGTGACGCATATGGGCTGTGTCCGCAACCGCACCGTGCTCACTTATCTCATACACTACGTACATGTGTTTGACGTCATTCTGCTTTCCAAGATTAACAGTTCCCGAAAATAAACACGTTTTTATGGGACATTCGGAGCGGCTTGTATCACAGAGTTCAAAATTCAAACGCCCGTGCCTGCTGTATGAACACTAACCCTCTTTAGGCGCCCTACGTAATGTGCTCGGCTCGGTTTGTACTGCTGCCGCCGGACAGCGTCCGCCTCGTTAGCTTGTAGCCTGTTTGTCCCGCTGACTCTTGGTGTTTGTGTACATTTTTGTGTTGGAATTTTACACATGTTCGCTTTAAAACATGGCTGAGAAATTCGACAATCTCGAGGAGCACCTCGAGAAGTTCATAGAGAACATTCGGCAGCTAGGAATCATCGTCAGCGACTTCCAGCCGAGCAGCCAGACAGGACTGAACCAGAAACTGTAAGTGCTCCACGTTTCAATGCAAATTACGTCATCTAAACTCGTTTTTGTGCACTTTGTTAAGCAATACTAACCATACTTACTTGTTATCGAACGTATAGTGTTGCTTAACTTTAGTTTTATGACTTTGCGGCAGCATTAAACTCAACCATCAACAGCCGGCTGCAAAGTAGCTAATGTTCTCCATTACACCTCCTTGTTCATCTATCGATGGGCACACTCACTCACTCACATACACACTCTATATGGGGCAATTTTGGAGAATTCAATTGACCTCGATCCATGTTTTTGGACTGTGGGAGGAAACCGGAGAACCCGGAGGAAACCCATGTGGCCACAGGGAGAACATGAAAACTCCACCACGTTTGGGATTCGAACCGGGAATCCCTTGCACTGAGAGGAGAACATGCTAACTACTAAGCCTCCATGCTGCCCATTTATCTGATCAGTGTTCATTGAATTAGCTCTACTTCCCACATATGCAGGTTGCAGTTCTATTAGTGCCAAACTGTAGTCCATCCTGTTCACCAGTCTAGCTTATGTGAATAATAAAGATGCTGTTTTGTTGCTTTGCAGGAATCTGATGATCACAGGACTGCAGGACGTCGAAAAATGTCGTCAACAACTTAATGACATCCACGTTCCGTTAGAAGCCTTCGAGTAAGTGGTTCTGTTTGCACCCAGAAATGCACCTGCCCCCTTGGACCACAATAACAATCACAGCTGTGATTGTTCTTCCACCTTCAAACTTTCAACTGTATCTGCAATTTTAGGCCTGTAGTCATCTTCAGTTATTTAACTTTTTACGTTGGTGGGTAAGGTCTTGGGTGATCAGTCTGAAGGTTTGAAGTATAAACCCCCAAGTCCACCAAAAGTTGCCAGTGTAGGTCCTTGAGTCAGGCTCTGAACTCTCATGCTGTATCATGGCTGACCTTATGCTCTGACCCCCATCAAGTTGTCATACTGATAATTCACTACCCCTTTAGATTCAAACCCCAAAATCTGGAGTCTTAATGACCTGATGAGTAAAAAGATTCAGTTTAGAAAACCTTGACGATGTTAGCTGTTGGAGTGAGTAGTCGCATTTCAATCAGTGACCAGTGGTGGTGTGATTCTCCTCACAGGTACATCGATCAGGGACGGAACCCTCAGCTTTATACCAAAGAGTGCTTGGAGCGAGCCCTGGCGAAAAACGAACAGGTGAAGGGCAAGATCGATACCATGACGGTGAGTCTGACGTTCTCATGGCGGTTGCTTCATATAAAAAAAAGAAAACAATGTGTAATCTGCTCATTTATACGGACAGCCTTTATAAAAACATTTTTTAAAAACAGTGCGGAAAATTTAATTATTCCATCACGTACTTGCCACACAAGCCACCTGTTCAGTCAGAGCTCACGTCAAAGTAAACTAGCTTTTCTGTGGAATAGGCCGCATGGGGTGGGAGTTGCCATGGAGATGCAAATGATGTCATTCTCCTTTAAATCATTGGATTTTATGCATTATGAGGTCATAATTATAATCATATTTTTCTTGTTATTTAGTCACGTCACTTTTTGAATACTTTCGTGGTGGCGGGGAACATAAGGCTGCAGCCTGATGCATGGTATCGCGAGCTTACCGCTAGCGAATGTTTTAAATGCCAAATATTGGCGTGAAATGATGACACGACTTCTATTGTCTTTAAAAAATTGAAAAGTCTGATTGCCAGTCCAGACACGTTGCATCATAGTTGACTCATCCCTGAATATATTCAGTTTTTTACTTATAAGCTTTGGATCTCCTGCAACACCCAAGCAATCACTTTTTTATAGAATATTCAGGGGATCTGTGCATTTGAATCACAATTTTATAAACGATTAACAAAATATAGAGATGAGTTCGATGCACAATGAGAAGCTTTGGGATTCATTGCAAACATCTATTGTAAGCACTCTGACGCTCTAATGGCTTGGCTTTGAAATCGATGTCCTATAGGATCAGTGTGGTACACAGGAGACCTTGAAGATGGTAATCTTGGGTTAATCTTAATTGGATTATGTTTTAGAGATTTGGTCGAAGGTGAACCAGGTGCACATGCTATACCAGCTGCATTTTGTCGTATTATCAGCTTTTTCTTCTTTAACTTTCTTTGCAGAAGTTTAAAAGTCTTCTGATCTCCGAACTGGGAAAGGTGTTTCCAGAGGAAATGGCCAAATACAAAGCCATCCACGGAGACGACCCCCCCTCATGATCAGCCTCGCTACTGGAGCGAAATTGTACATATGTCAATAATGATATTTTTTACATTTGTATCATGTTTTTTTTTTGGGGGGGGCTAACCATAAAGATGTACCTGTCGTTGTGTTCATGTCTAATCCATGAGTTTTAGGGGAAATAAATAATATAAGTGCCATGTTTATAGTTCTGTCCTTGTGCCTTGTATGAGACCCGTCTTCCGTATTGCACCTCAATGTAAATGTAAAATCAGACAGCGGCTCATTTGTAGTTCCACAGTGTGTTAGTCATGTTTTAATTCTTCGTTAGAGCTCATGGGAAAGCTGTAGATGGGATGCTGGTGGGGTTGTATCACATTCCGACATCAATGCTGATGCACCTGTTCACAGATCGAGTGAGAATTAACCCGCCTTCCTTAGTGATGATGGGGTGGGAGTTGCCATAGAGAAGATGATAATGATATTTTCCTTTTCTACATAACTTGATTCTGAATTATGAGGTCATTAAATATTCACAATACTCAATACAACATGTAGCTTTGATGTGTACATTTACATTTGGTCATTTAGCAGACACTTTTGTCCAAATGTGAGCACAGTGTAAATCACAACATCCCTGGAGCAATGAGGATTAAGGGTCTTGCTCAAGGACCCACATTGGTAACTTCAGTGGACTTAAGTGAACTGCCAACCTTTAGATTGATAGCCCAACACCCTAAATACTGTCACATTGCTCAAAATACTTCTGTGGTCATCTCAAGAAGATGGAAGACAAATGATAATCCCTCATTAGTGCCCGTTAGTGCTATTCACTCTCTTTAAATAAGTCCTCATGAAGTGTATAAAGTCATCTACCACCCAAATAACACCTGCATAGTGGTGGTCTTGAGTTTTTGAGTATTAGAACTGTGATTACAACAAATGCACTAGAGTCTGTAACTGAGTTACACTATAAGTATATAGTAGGTTAAATTAATGAAATCGATTACATGTAGAAATAAGAGCGTGGCCGCTGCATGCTGTGTATATGAGGCTGCGCAATACCAAACGCTCTGTTGTAATGTGGAGGACAGGGGTGTAGTTCTCTGATCAGCCATCTTGGTATGCATTCCATAATCCGGTGTCCTCAGTTATTATCTAAATTCATTCATTCATTTATTATCTTCCGCTTTATCCTATATTGGGGTTCTCCCATCCAGGGGAGAATGTTTAGGGTGCTCGGCAGATACACCCAGGACAGGGTGCCAATCTATTGCTGGGCACACACTCACTCACACAGACACACACTATATGGGGCAATATAAAGAACTCCATTTTTTTGGATTGTGGGAGGAAACCCACATGGACACGGGGAGAACATGGAAATTCCACCCAGATGGGCATTCGAACCGGGAATCCCTAGCGCTGAGAGGCAAACGTGCCAACCACTAAGCCACCGTGCCGCCCCTATCTGAATGATTGATTCTCCCTATATACACTTTCCAAATTGCAAAACATTCTGCAGAAGAAATATTGCACTCTTTTAGTTCTGTTATCACGGGGTCCAATTTTTCAAATGGATATTGGAGCCTTTATTCTGCCTCATGGTTTTGATTTTGAGTTCACATGTGCATGACTTTATGCAATATCTTTTAATAATCCCTATGCTAGGGGCCTTGGTTGCAGCAATGTGCAAATATCAGAGGATTGACTTTCATACTCAAAAACCAATGTATGTTTGTAGGAATTGGTTGAACTGCTGCACAGTCTTTGCATTGGATCCTATTAACTTCAGTCTTAATTCATACTCATTCATTTTAAGCCCTTTGTGTTCAGTGAAGGACTCTTCAGCTGCGCTGACGTCATGACTGAATGACATGAATGAGATGCGCTCGTGTCTCAGGAAAAACATGGGTAACGTTGCAAAGTGTTTTCCTGCTTATGTTCTTCTTGTTTGCGGAGAAGGTAGATCGACAAGTGATCAAACGACATTCTCTTCCACTAAAGTGCACCACGGACCATGGACCAGTCAGAGATCCGGCTCTACCTCGGGTGTCTGTTCGCATTTGGTCTCTGTGTTGGGGTGGAAAAAGTGATTTCTCAAAAGTTACAAATGATGTAGCTATGGGAAATTTTTGGAGGATGAACCTTGGACCGGGCGGCATGGTGACTTAGTGGTTAGCACGTTCTCCTCTCAGCGCTAGATATTCCCGGTTCAAATGCCCATCTGGGTGGAGTTTCCATGTTCTCCCCGTGTCCGTGTGGGTTTTCTCCGGGTTCTCCGGATTCCACAGTCCAAAAACATGGATCAAGTCAATTGAGTTCTCCAAATTTCCCCATATAGAGTGTGTGTGTGTGTGTGTGTGTGAGTGAGTGTGTGCCCAGTGACAGATTGGTGCCCTGTCCTGGGTGTGTCTGCCCAGTGCCCGAGACGTTTTCCCCTGGATGGGCATGGGGAACCCCCCCGCGACCCTAGAGGATAAAGCGGAAGATAATGGATGGCTGGATGGATGTATGTACACTGGTATTCGTTTGTACATATCTGAGGCTATATCTAAAGCGGAAGATAATGGATGGATGGAACCAGGGACCTCCCGCTAGCCGTTGCACAACTAAGCCGATCAACAGCTTAAGGTACTAGACTCTGAACGTTACATCATGTGCTTTTATTTAAAGAGAATTTCAATTCACTGCTTGGGATAGTCAATGGCAAGGAGGGTTAAGGGCCCTTACTGAAGTAGTTTGTTAATTAATTAGAAGTCCAAAAGCCTAATAAATGAGCTGTCGGACCATATAGATAGCACTGATCAACAGTGCAGGGCACCCATGTACAGATTGTGTAGTGATCAGATGTCAATTTTTAAAAAGTTGAAAAACTAGATTAGATTTAAGGCACTAGTCCAACGGAAATCCAGGTTCTGCCCAGAAATTGTTGTTGCCGTGGTGCTCCGGCAGTGTGGTGGATGGATGAAGAGCGGGTAATACCTCAAAGTAAACAGATAACTTAAAAAATGCTTAAGCCCAGGGGCGTCGGTAGATCTGGGATTTTGGGGCTATAGCCCCGGACGTTTTGTCAGTAGCCCCGGATCAAATGAGACCGGTTTCTCTCCTCCAGCAGCGGGACCGAACGATGGAGTCACCGTCAGCTGTTTGTGTTTCTAAACTCTGTGTGTGTTTGAGGGAGACAGATTTTTTTCGCCAGTATCGGGAGTGAAGTTACCGTAATAACTGTATGTTGGCTGTAAAGAGCAGCTTCTCAGTTTTCAGAAACCATCAGAATTTTTTTCTGAATGGCGCAAACTGTCGCAATGTTACAAAACTGTCTCATCTGCGACTCGTAAAACAGATTCATGCTTTTCTGCCGAACCACAGGTTCGTTTATTTATTTTTTTTAGCCAAAACCATCATTTATTAGAACTGAATGTGCTCTCCACTGCTGACAGACATATTTCATATGTAATTTAATTTTATCCAATATAACTAATGAATGATCAAACAAAATTAATGTAACAACAGTTGAATAAATGGATAAACACACGCATAAAAGGGCAATTTTTAAAGAGGACAGAGGGGGAATTAGGGATCTGGGCTAAACCCCCTGATGTTTCTAAACCCTAAAAATGGCCCTGCTTAAGCCCTAGGCGAGAATAACTAGTATAGTGTCCGAATACATTGTAGTCAATAGTAAAAAAATAAAAATAACATGATTGAGCAACAAAATTGGGAGCCATTTTGAAAGTAAGCACCTGCAGCACACTGTGCATTACCACAAAACAACAGGAGGAAAGTCAACTGCTTACAAGTTTATCTGAATAGAGGAAATTATACAATAGGGGTTTGACCTCTTATGTCCATCCATCCATCCTTTTGCTTAATCCCCTACTGGGGTCGTGAGGGGGGGGCCTATCCATGAGAGAACATTTCAGGCGCCAGTCTATCACTGGACACGCAAACACACTGTATATGGGGCAATTTGGATCATTCAATTGACCTTGCTCCATGTTTTTGGGACACGGGGAGAACATGGAAACTCGGAAAAGCAGAAATCCCTAGAGCTGAGAGAAGAACATGCTAACCACAATGTCCCCCCTTGTGTTGAATGTTGATTGTAGTAGTTTGCATGCATACACACTTAATCCAACACTATTTTCATTTACATTTAGTTATTTAGCAGACGCTTTTATCCAAAGCGACTTACAAATGAGAACATTACAAGTCAGAAGTTATGCAGAAAACCAACTACACTGTGAAATCATCAAACCTGATTGTTATTTGATGCTGTGCCCCCCCCCCCTTTTTTTTCTTATTTAATTTTTTTTTTACAACAGGTGTTTGTTAAAAAGATGCGTTTTTAGTAGATTCTTAAAACTGTTTAGTGATTTTGCCTTACGGACAGAGTTGGGAAGATCATTCCACCATTTTGCAGTGGTGAACACCACAGCGTGAGAATCAGCTCCTCGGTGAGGTGGAATCTCCAGGCGGCAATCATCACTGGAGCGAAGTTAAAAAGATAGAGTTAAGGGAAGAGGGGGAAGATCCAGAAATGGTTCTGTAGGCAGAGTTAGTGACTTGTACTGAATGCAGCAGCTACAGGGAGCCAATGGAGGGAAGTGAGTAATGGAGTCACATGAGTTCTCTTGGGCTGGTTAAACACAAGACGGGCTGCAGAGTTTTGAATTAGTTGAAGAGGTCTGATTGTGGAAGCTGTACACTATACCGGCTCAAAGCTAGTACCCACAGTATAGCTTGAGGGCAAGGTAGCTCAGTGGGTAGGACATTAGTCTATCAATCTAAAGGTTGGGGGTTTAAATTCCAGGTCCACTGAAGTTACCAATGTGGGTCCTTGAGCAAGACCCTCAACCCTCATTGTTTCAGGGGTGTTGTGATTAACCATGTGCTCACCTTGTAAGTCGCTTTGGATAAAAGTGTCTGCTAAATGACTAAATGTAATGTAAATAGCGGGTCATTTTGGACTGGCCCCCACACATGTTGTAGAGCAATCTGTTCCGTGTTAGATCAAATACATTCGATGTTCGTGAAAAGCTCTATTTTTAGCTTCCTTTGATCCCGATGCTAGAACCCGATAAAGAACACAGCGCTAATGTGTGAGCTGGACTGCCAGCTCTTATTAGCATAATGCTTTTGTAATGCTAATAGAGGCGGCGCTCTGCAGACTGGACATGCATGTCTGACACAATATATAGAGGATTACATTTATGTGTTTGGCGGTAATTTAACACGTTCTCTGGAAAGTGAAAGGTCTGCGTGCGAGGTGACTACGACCCGTCTCCCCATGAGGGTCGCAAGACAAAATCCTCACCCATGTGGCAACGTCTGCGTCTATAAACAGGACAAAGGCTTGAGCAGTGGGGGAGCTGTGTATGTGGGAGGGAGGGGGTGCAGAACATATTCCAAATAGACACACTTGCATGCCTTTGCATGTGGTCTGTCTGTATTCATTCATTCATTCGTCTTATTGTCTTCTGCAGGGGTGTCTCTCAATTGTACCAGGGGCCAAAACTCAAAGCACACTTTAGGCCGCGGGCCAAACAGGATAAACATTTATTCAACACCATACATCAATAATCTTCCGCTTTATCCTCTACTAGGGTCGTGAGGGGGTTCCCCATGCCCATCCAGGGGAAAACATAGACACACTCTATATGGGGTAATTTGGAGAATTCAATTGACCTTGATCCATGTTTTTGAACTGTGGGAGGAAACCGCGGACACAGGCAGAACATGGATACCCAAATTGGGATTCGAACCGGGAAACCCTAGTAAGGAGAGGCAGACGTGCTAACCACTAAGCCACCGTGCCTTTCATTTATTCAACACACTAAACGTAAATATATATCCATCCATCCATCATCTTCCGCTTTATCCTATTTTAGGGTCACGGTCACTGTGGGAGGAAACCGGAGAACACGTGGAGAACATGGAAACCCCACCAAGATGGGGATTCGAACCGGGAATCCCTAGTACTGAAAGGAGAACATGCTAAACCACTAAGCCACCATGCCGCTCTTTATATATATATATAGGAATAAATACAGACCAATGAGCCATGGCTGCTGAGTCCTTTGAAGGGTTTGGAGATATATGGTCACACTCCTAAAAATCAAAAAATCAGGGGGCATGAGAATGTGACACATTGTTTTGTCAGCAAATTAAGGGATAGACAGTGACAGACTCTGCACTCTCCTTGACCCTCAGTGGGATTAAGATGAAGACAAATGAAGGCGTTTCGTCTGATAGATTCCGGTTTGGTAATTCTAACAGCCCTCTAAAGGATGGAGTGGATCCCTATCCTTTTTCTAGACAGGACTAGATTGTGTGTCTGGAGGTGGCGGGTGTGTGATAAAGCGCTGTACGATGGAACATGTCGCGCTTAGACAACAAATGATGCTGTGGCTCCTGCTGGTCTCCATGGTGATGGGTGACTTGCGCTCTCTATCATTGCCTTATTAAAACAGATGGGGAGAACATAGCGGGTTCTGGTGTCATTCTTTGGGAGGTTTATCCTGTTGACAGAAATTGCTCCTGGGTAAAAACGTTCACGATGTTGTACTCAATTAAATTCCAGCGAGTTTGGGCCAAAAGTTTGTGGAGATCACATTTTCATTAAATCTGTTTGCTAATCAACATCATTTTTAAGAAACAACCTGTAGCTGTTATCTCCATGAGACACTGCTAGATCGACCAATCGGGCCAACACTTCTACCAAATAGCCTTTTATTAATTATTATTATTATAATTTAGACAATTGTCTAAAAGTTCTTATTATCACTACAGTGAGGCATAAGGCTTTAGGATTTGCGAGAAATTAAAAGTGTGATATAAATTTATCCATCTGTTATCTTCCGCTTTATCCTGTACTAGGTTCGTGGGGAGGGGGGGTTCCCCATGCCCATCCAGGGGAGAACATTTCGGGCGCTGGGCAGATACACCCGGGACAGGGCGCCAATCTATTGCTGGGCACACACTCACTCACACAAACACACTCTATATGGGGCAATTTGGAGAATTCAATTGACCTTGATCCATGTTTTTGGACTGTGGGAGGAAACCGGAGAACCAGGAGGAAACCCACGCGGACACGGGGAAAACATGGAAACTCCACCCAGATTGGGATTCGAACTGGGAGCTTAGAGGAGAACGTGCTAACCACTAAGCCACCATGCCAGCTGGTATATATTATTATTATTGTTATTATTATTATTATTATTATTATTGTTAGGGCGGCACGTGGCTTAGTGGTTAGCACGTTCGCCTCTCAGCGCTAGGGATTCCCGGTTCGAATCCCCATCTGGGTGGAGTTTCCATGTTCTCCCCGTGTCTGCGTGGGTTTCCTCCGGGTTCTCCGGTTTTCTCCCACAGTCCAAAAACATGGAACAAGTTAATTGAATTCTCAAAATTGCCCCCTATAGAGTGTTTCTGTGTGAGTGAGTGTGTGCCCAGCGATGGATTGGCGCCCTGTCCTGGGTCTATCTGCCCAGCGCCCGAGACGTTCTCCCCTGGATGGGCATGGGGAACCCCACCGCGACCCTAGTAGAGGATAAGTGGGAGATAATGAATGAATTAATTATTAAAGTCCCTGCCTTCAACAAAACATGCAAAATATATAAATTTGAATAGTCCTGTTCTGCAAAATCATTTACGGGCTCTTAAATATGATGTTTATTGTCTTCTCTGACCAGGACGCACCACTACGGAGCACGATACGATAATGAGCGATATTCATCAGGTTAAAGCAAATTTGTAAAACGAGCCCATTTTTCCTCCCTGTATGTTTTCCTTTTGCCAGAGGGCTGATTATATTTCCACGTAATTTTTTGACATTCAGCTGGCAGGCTGCATCTGCATAAACGGAGTAGCCGGACCTTTTTGCGTTCCCACAGGTTTAATTAGCACGCTACCTCTACAACGCTCGTGCCTCGTCTCTTGTGTTAGACAATGTTCAGGGTGGCTGTGCCAATTACCGTCCTGTCAGTTAAAAGGGAAATTGTTACTCTGTGCAACTTCTCAGTGGTCTTCTAGAGATTCAGCGAACAAATGATTTCCTTTTAAAGCTGAGTCATCGCCAGTTTGGATCAGTCCAATCAGAGGTTGGACTGATCTAAGAGAAAACATGGGGGTTTTGTGGTGTACTATTGATAAATTGATGTAAATGCGGTGGCATTTAGACTTTGATTCTATGTATGATGATGTAATTTTAATGACAAGGTAGAACACCATGCACCTATCTGCTCTTTAGAACATCCATCCATCCATTATTTTCCGCTTTATCCTATATTAGGGTCGCGGGGGGGTTCCCAATGCCCAGGGGCGCTGGGCAGATACACCCAGGACAGGGGGCCAATCTATCCTTGGGCACACACTCACTCACACAGACACACTCTATATGGGGCAATTTGGAGAATTCAATTGACCTTGATCCATGTTTTTGGACTGTGGGAGGAAACCGGATAACCTAGAGGAAACCCACGTGGACACGGGGAGAACATGGAAACTCCACCCAGATTGGGATTCAAAACGGGAATCCCCAACGCTGAGAGGCAGACGTGCTAACCATTAAGCCACCGTGCCGCCCCTCTTTAGAACATCCATCCATCCATTATCTTCCGCTTTATCCTCTATTAGGGTCGTAAGGGGTTCCCCATGCCCATTCAGGGGAGAACGTTTCGGGCGCTGGGCAGATGGGTTCTGGGGGTTTTGTGGTGTACTATTGATAAATTGATGTAAATGCGGTGGCATTTAGACTTTGATTCTATGTATGATGATGTAATTTTAATGACAAGGTAGAACACCATGCACCTATCTGCTCTTTAGAACATCCATTCATCCATTATTTTCCGCTTTATCCTATATTAGGGTCGCGGGGGGGTTCCCAATGCCCAGGGGCGCTGGGCAGATACACCCAGGACAGGGTGGTAATCTATCGCTGGGCACACACTCACTCACACAAACACACTCTATATGGGGCAATTTGGAGAATTCAATTGACCTTGATCCATGTTTTTGGACTGTGGGAGGAAACCTGAGAACCCGGAGGAAACCCACGCGGACACAGGGAGAACATGGAAACTCCACCCAGATGGGGAGTTGAACCGGGAATCCCTAGAGCTGAGAGGAGAACATGCTAACCACTAAGCCACCATGCTGTCCCTCTTCAAAACATGATATCATTATTTTCTGATATTCTGGTTCTGTATTTGCCTGACTACGCTCCAACCGATGAGGTTGTGTTTCCAGACAATTAGACTCTAGAACCCAGTTTCAGTTGTATGCATCATCACAATCCTGGTGTCACGTAGATGTGGAACCCACACAGGAACACTGATAACATATGAACCATACGGAAAGGACCCTGTTTGCTACCCATTGTTGCAAGGTTTTCGTAGCTTTACAGAACTCTGAAGAGCATTCTCACCACATCTGTTCATGATTGTGGGGGCATCGTAAGCAAGTATGGGAAGTTTCGTGTAGCCATTCCAACATTAGCGCGAACACCGTGATGTTTAACACCATGCTGTCGGAGCTCGTTTGATCTAAGGACGACATTTCCATCTGAATCGGCTGATTAAAATGGTAATTACTATTGCAAATAATCCCAGAAGTTGGGAGCTCTTTTAAAATCAAAGTGGCCTCCTGAACCCGGGGAGACAATGCATGGCATATCCCTATAAAAGTGCCGGGCTTTTTGTCGCCGTTTGCTGGGAGCGTCTGTGCTCTTTTGTGTAGGTGTAGATGGACGTCTGGAGCTTTAACACAGTGGCAGTGCTGCTCCGCCCATCAGCCCATACAGAATAATGCCAAGTCAGACAAATAGTGCTAATGGTCATTTTTAAAAACTGGAACGAATTCAAGTTGGTTATGGCTGCAAAAAAGAACATCACTAAGAATCCAAGATTTGAAGTTTAATCTTTTAGGAATAAACTTTTTTTTTCTTTTTGTTATTTAACCAGCATATTAAGATCACTTAAAAACAATAAATTACTAGATTCCTACAATACAAAGTATTCAGATTAAATACAGCAGATTACTGATATACACCAGATTACTACACTACATCAAAAAAAAATCCTTATGAATGCTACACATACATTTTAATAACTCTGCACAACTACTTCTCTGCACCTTCTGTACTTTATATCATGTTCATATTATATATTTATTCATTCATTCATTCATTCATTCATTCATTCATTATCTTCCGCTTTATCCTATATTGGGGTTGTTGTATTCCATCCAGAAGAGAACGTTTCGGGCACTGGGCAGATACACCCAGGACAGGGTGCCAATCTATCACTTGGCACACACTCACTCACAGACAGACACGCACACAAACACACTCTACATGGACTGTGGGAGGAAACCGGAGAACCAGGAGGAATCCCACGCGGACACGGGGAGAACATGGAAACTCCACCCAGATGGGGATTCGAACCGGGAATCCCCAGCGCTGAGAGGAGAACGTGCTAACCACTAACATATATATATATATATATATATATATATATATATATATATATATATATATATATATATATATACACACACACACATATATATAATATTCATGTTATATCATGTTCATATTATGTATCTACATTTATAAACTTCACTTCTCCATGCACCGGTCACTGTTATTAATGCACTTTATGTAAATACTGTATAAATTGCACGTCTGGTTAGATGCTAACTACATTTCATTGGCCCTGTACTTGTGCTCTGAACAATGACAATAAAGTTTAATCTAATCTAATCTAATCTAAACTGTATTCAGATTATTATACACATTAAATCATTGCTTTATATATGAAGTAGATTACTACACTACACAACATTTAGATTATTATATAGAACATTTAAATCACTTATTATATACAGTAGAATACTACAGTATAAACAGTATATTACTACTTCACACAGTATTTAGATTATATTCCTTAGATTACTGAATTACTACACTACATAGTATTTAGATATGATATTAATATTTCTCTATGTGAATCCTAAACTAAAGACATCTTTAAAAAAAAATCAGTGATTCTTTAGGACATGAACAGCAGTGTGATTCCTGGACTGGAGGGAGGGGTCTTGACTAAAACTGGTATTATGTGGATCTGCCATGTGTTAGTCCACTTCGAAACGTCTTGGCATTTCCTAAATGAGTTAGTGTGCACTAGTTGGGGGTTGATTTTTATGAGGGAGGTTTAGGATTTGAATAGCTCTTTGGGGGAGGAGAGGTCCACCCCCTGCTCCTTAATTGGGTGAGGAGGACATTGTTTCTGACTCAGGTTTTTTTTTCCATCGGAGCAGATGCTGAGATACGGACTCTTCCAGCACGTGTCCCTGTGGGAGGGTGTGTAGGGTGCCTCGGCAGTAATTCAGAGCACATTTAGAGGGCATTAAGTCATTTGTCCTTGAAAAGGCGATTGAAAAGGTTAAGGCCATCTTTCTGTCTTTAAGGGCTGCCATCTGCGTTCCTCTCTCCCCCCGCCTGTTCCATTAACTCGAGTTGTTATTGCACACTCTCTGAATCGCTCAAAACGATGACATTCTAAGACACTACAATACACGGCGCACAACCTACAGTATGTTGAATCGGGGTTTTCATATAAGGACGCCCACAGCAGCCCACACACATGAGTCAGACCTGCACCTCAAGGTCCTTCATCTACACAACAAGCCCACACTTTCAGGTAACACTGATGGTTTTTATTCATTTTATTCACTTCTTTAAATTAGCTTACTCTCAGAAATCAGAGTGCAGTCTTAGGTTTTTTATTTTGTGGAAAACTTTTTGCATACACTTTCTTTCCTCTCAGGTCGTCTAATTGATTCTGTTGTCCTCTATCTGCTGATTTGTATTAAAGACTCCATCCATCCACCCATCCATCCATTATCTTCCGCTTTATCTTATATTAGGGTCGCGGGGGGCACTGGGCAGATACACTAAGGACAGGGCGCCAATCTATCACTGGGCACACACTCATTCACACAGACACACTCTATATGGGGCAATTTGGAGAACTCAATTGACTTGATCCATGTTTTTGGACTGTGGGAGGAAACCGGGGAGAACATGGAAACTCCACCCAGATCCACAATCACATTGATTTGGATTGTCTTTCCAATTCATCTCCCAATTAACCAGTTTGTTAATTCATTTGGATCTGTACCAGTAATCCCACTGCCGCCCCTCCCACCACACTCCAATCAGGCCTGCAGCTAGTACTTCATCACCCATGCATCATTGACCTCTTCTTCCTCGGCTTCAGTGCTGAGCATCATGGTCCTGCAGTAACTTTCAGACACACAGGGTAGATTTGCACCTTCAGTCACTGGTGCTAGAGGTCGCTAAAGCAGTGGCAGTAGAGAATCCCAAAGTAGGACACACACTCTCCCCCACATTAACAGACTGCTGGACCATTTAAACACATTCATATTGTCTCTCCAAATTGGGATTCAATTAGGGAACAGTGGCTTAGTGGTTAGCACGTTCGCCTCTCAGCAATAGGGATTCCCGGTTCGAATCCCCATCTGGGTCGAGTTTCCATGTTCTACCCCTGTCTTCGTGGGTTTCCTCCGGGTTCTCCGGTTTCCTCCCACAGTCCAAAAACATGGATCAAGTCAATTGTGGTCTCCAAATTGCCCCATATATAGTGTGCTTGTGAGTGTGTGCCCAGCAATAGATTGGCATCCTGTCTTGGGTGTATCTGGCCAGTGCCCGAAACGTTCCCCTGGATGGGCATGTGGAACCCCCCGCGACCCTAATATAGGATAAAGCAGAAGATAATGGATGGATGGATGTGATTTAATCAAAAGAAAATCCTTTAGAAACTTTGACTCTCAATCCCTGATATTTCACCGTCTTTTCAAATCTAGAGCATTTAATCAGTTCAGAATAAGTGTGCTGATGTTTCTTAAGCAGTAAATATACCCCAACAGCTAACAAGTACCTCCAGCGTCATACTCGTACATATTGATAATTAACCATGGTAACGATGCCGTAATCTGTAACTCTGATTTATTGCCGGTGGGTTTTGCTGCACCTGGTGCCAATTATGTTTCCGGTGCTGAACGTTTTTAAGGAACAACTTGAAACTTTGCTAAGTACCTTGCAATTCTTCAAATGAGGCTACTTGATCAATCAAGCAGTGTGAGGCCCTTTTCTTGCACTCTAGCAAGCCAAATTTCGATGAGCTAAATTTAGATCTGCAAACTCGAGCTGAAATCTACAGTCAGCACATTTAGCACAAGAAAAAGAACGCCACTGCAGGAAGCCTGCTTTTTTGGCCTGGCTTATCTACTTTGCACCAACAGATGACTGCAGCTACAAAACCCCCTTCTGTTCTGATGGTTTCCATAAGTTCATTATAATGTATTTAAAATCCATCCATTATTTTCTGCTTTATCCTCTATTAGGGTCGCGGTAGGGTTCAGCATGCCCATCCAGGGAAGAACGTTTCGGGCGCTGGGCAGATACACCCAGGACACGGGGGCAATCTATCGCTGGGCACACTCACTCACACAGACACACTCTATATGGGGCAATTTGGAGAACTTAATTGACCTTGATCTATGTTTTTGGACTGTGGGAGGAAACCGGAAAACCCGGAGGAAACCCAAGCGGGCAAGGGGAGAAAATGGAAACTCCACCCAGATTGGGATTCAAACCAGGAATCCCCAGCACTGAGAGGAGAACATGCTAACCTAAAATGTAAAGTGTTTCATTTCTTTTAATTTGGCATGTTGTCTAATCTTCCAGAGCCACCTTTCTGATGTTACTGAATGCCTGATGTTCTCTGTGCCCCATAAATGATGGAGACATCAATAATATTATTTCAACTCATTGATGCCATAAAACTCATAATTCCAGCTTCCTCACTGCAAATAGATTCGGCATTGATTCGTCGTCCTTCATCTTATTAATCTTTTGAAATCGGCTTTTACAAACTTAAAATGCCTCAGTGACTGCGCCCTCGATCACAAAGTTATGTTTTAACCCTCTAATGTTGCAGCAGAGTGTTATTTTAATGCTACTTAGCTGCTAAAGTAGACAATTTGGAGATGTCTTAAGTGGGAGTCTACATGTACAGAGTCTAAATGTAACGTCTTCCATTATTTCCATCCATCCATTATCTTCCGCTTTATCCTATATTAGGGTTGCGGGGGGGTCCCCATGCCCATCCAGGGGCGCTGGGCAGATACACTCAGGACAGGGTGCCAATCAATTGCTGGGCACACACTCACTCACACACACACTCTATATGGGCCAATTTGGAGAACTCAATTGACTTGTTCCATGTTTTTGGAGTGTGGGAGGAAACCAGAGAACTTGGAGGAAACCCACGAGAACATGGAGGGAACACGGAAATTCCACCCAAATTGGGATATGAATTGCATTATTTCAGATGGAAATTTTACTCCTTCCATTTATTATGTTTTTTGTGCATTTTTGCGTTTCATGTGATTTTTGTCAGTTTTTCATGTTTTTGGGCGTCTCTTGGAGGTTTTCCAAGTTTTTTTGTGAATTTTCTTGCCAATTTTTTTTCCTTTTCCAATTTTATTATTTGTGCGTTTTCCATCCATTTTCTGTGTTTTTCGTACTTTTTAATCTGCTTAACGTGTTTCTCCCACATTTTACACACTTTTTTGTCAGATTTTTGGGTGCTTTTCATATTTTCTGTCCAATTTCTTGTGAGTTTTCCACCTATTTTCCTTGTTTTTTGTTCTTTCTCGGTGTTTTTTATGCATTTTACATCTGCTTGACATGTTTTGTGTGTGTTTCTCATGCATTTGACACATTTTAGGTGAATTTGTAGCCTTCTTTTAACCCACAACGTGCAAATCAAGGGTGACGATAGGGAAAATGTTCTTAATTGAGTGCACAGTGGGTACCAGAACCAGGGCAGCACACACTTACACACCACCACCATGTCAGTGACACTAAAGTGCTGGGAATGATCCACCACCCATATGACACCTGCAGTATCAATGTTTGCAGGGATCTATTGATTAAGGATTGAATTAAGTGATGTCCAGTTATGTCAACCAAATATTAATAGGTTAATAATAAATATATGTATATATATATATACTGTATATATTATTAGGGAAGCACGGTGGCTTAGTGGTTAGCACGTTCGCCTCTCAGCGCTAGGGATTCCTGGTTCGAATCCCCATCTGTGTTGCGTTTCCATGTTCTCCCCGTCCGTAGGTGTCTTAATACTTTTGTCTATATAATGTCCTTAAAGGCACCAATGCTTAATTTTATGTATATGTATATGTCATTGATGTTCATTTTCACTATTGGTTCTGAGTCGAATGCATCATTTTAACACTCTCAGTGTTGATGAAGGGACAGGCCCCAAAATGGCAGTCAGCACCTTATGAGCTTGTGTATGTTGAGCTTATGAGCTCATGTATGTTGTTCTCATAGACACAACAAAAATGGCACTTACGTAAACACAACCAAACCAACTTAACATCACAGACATTCTCACAGCAACACTAGTGTGTGTCGGTGTGTGATAGTGTCCTTTACTGTGTAACAGCTTCAGGCTGTGAATCTTTTATCGTTGCAAAGGGCAGGTCAGGTGGAATGAAGGGCCATTAGTTCATCAGTTACAGAACAAATTAAAACCGTTAGCCCGCTGGCCGCTGGCAGCACTCGACTCGCCGGCCGACTCATTAGCTGGCGAGACGGTCACCTTGCCGTGACATTGTGAGAGAGGTAAAAAGCAGGTATGATTAAATTAGAGACATAAATAAACCTGCCTCTTGCAGGAAGTTGCATTATACACTAAAGCGTTGACCTTTCTCACCGCTGGACAGGTGGCACGGCGGGCACTGGGATGACCGTCAGGCGGAGAATCAGCCTAAAAAGTTCCCCTGAGAATTCTCTGATTGAAAGGTCATGTTAAAGAGAGACATGACCTTCTCAGGTGGCAAACCTGATCCACTACACCGTGACATCTCACCTTCCCTGCTCTAATCTCTAATGGCATGTGTGCAGCCATCACTGCACTGCAGTAACCCACATCACAGCTACTTCTGCTTCGAGAAGCTTTTTTTTTTTTTGGGGAGGTGAGAACGAAGAAGATAAGGTCAATGTATTTTCACTCAAAATGAATGAAGCCTGTTCCGTACTCTGTCTTCTAGCCCATCAACATCAGGGGACCACTCCGTTTCTAATTAATGATGGGCACAGGGTGGCAAGGTGATGCAGCAGATAGTGTCGGTGCCATTCATTATTAGTCCTCACTTCGGTTATTTGTCTCGCAAATTTCTTTTTTCCCCCCAGTTATACTTCCTTCAAATGATTTTTACATTATTTTGATTAGTGGGTGGCAACGTGGTGGAGCAGTTTGCTTTTCTGTCTTACAGCCAAAAGGACTCTTTTTTATCTCCAGTGGAGTTTGTATGTCCTCCCCATACCTGCATGAGATTATCTTCAGGTCATTCACATCTAAAGACTTGGCGAAAGGTAAATTCATCTCATCTCACACACATCTCTCATTAAGGGCATTTTAGATAGGGGCAATTCGGAGCAGCCAATTCACCTTGAATACATGTTTTTGCACTGTAGGAGGAAACTAGAGAACCTGTAAAAAACTCACAGACACAGAACATGGAAACTCCACCCAGATTGGGATTCAAACTTGGATCCACATATCCATTCTTGGTTCGAATCCCAATCTGGGGGGATTTTGCATGTTCTCCCCATGTCCGCGTGGGTTTCCTCCGGGTTCTCCGGTTTCCCCCACAGTCCAAAAACATGGATTAAGTTAATCCAAATTGCCCCATATAGAGTGTGTCTGTGTGAGTGAGTGTGTGCCCAGCGATAGATTGTCCCCCTGTCCTGGGTGTATCTGCCCAGCGCCCGAGATGTTCTACACTGGATGGGCATGGAGAACCCAATTTTTAAAACAATGTTTATTTTAATGTAGTTGGTTAGTTTGTAGTGTGTTGTGTGTGTGTGTGTTATGTGTATATGGGGGGGGGGGTCGAGGTAGTCCATTGTTTCCCTCTGGGTGTGCAGAGGTGCGGGAATAGAAATTGTCAGAAGGCGGTGAAGACGAAGCAGGAATCGGCAGGCAGTGTTCGGTCAATCTGGATGCCATGTGGAGGAGAGAGTGATGAAAGAATGAGGAGGCAGGAGGTGAAATCAATACGGTCTCACCCATTATTCCCCCCTGCCAGCTTCAGTCAATAACACACGGCTAATGAGATTTGCACATGAATGATCTTCATTTTTATCCAACCTGCTGGAGCTGTTTACAGAAGACGGAGCAGAGAACAGAGAACGTTTACAGACCAGCGATGCGCTATATGAACTAATCACGCCCTCAAGGTGACATCACATTTCTCACTTTGTGCCATCATTTAAGATCATTCTACAAGAGGTTGGGGCGTGGCTGTGGAAAAGGCCTGTTGATTGAGTAGTGATGCTGTACTGTCTGCACTACACTTACATTTACAGTGGCAGTCAAACGTTTGGACACACCCTTCTTGCTCCATTATCCATTTCCTCCACTCATCATGATGGACTTTGTAGTTTAATTCCAGACTGTAGTCCATCTGTGTTCTGTGTTGTTGTTAGTCCCCTGTTGGTTCTCTGTTCTCTATTGGTCAGGAGCATCACAGAACAGGTGGTGGAGTGTTTATTGTCAGTTCTGCAGTGACACTGATGCGGTGAGGGGGTTTTAGTGCAGCAGTGCTGCTGAAGGTTCATTTCTCCACCTAAGTGACACTGCTGGGATAGGAATAATGCACCCACCAAATAATGCTTGCTCTGTGGAGGTACTACTGATGTCATGAGTGTTAGAGAACAGAGTAAAGAGGATGTACACAGTATGTACTACAGTGTGGAAATGTAGAACTACAAAGTCTATCTTTACAGTAAATGGAACTGATCACATGGACTCACATGGATCAATATACTTACAAGTGAGAGAACATTACAATTCAGTAGTTAAGGAGAAACCAGTTGCACTGTAGTTTATCAAATCTGATTATTTCCCGGGCGGCACGGTGTCTTAGTTGTTAGCATGTTCATCTCTCAGCGCTAGGTATTCCTGGTTTGAATCCCCATCTGGGTGGAGTTTCCATGTTCTCCCCGTGTCCATGTGGGTTTCCTCCGGGTTCTCCGGTTTCCGCCCACAGTCCAAAAACATGGATCAAGTCAATTGAATTCTTTAAATTGCCCCATATAGAATGTGTATGTGTGAGTGAGTGTGTGCCCAGCGATAGATTGGCCCCCTGTCCTGGGTGTATCTGCCCAGCACCCGAAATGTTCTCCCCTGGATGGGCATGGGGAACCCCCCCGTGACCCTAATAGAGGATAAAGTGGAAGATAATGAATGGATGGATGGATGGATGATTATTTGGCAATCTCAGACTCCAGTAAGTTAAGATTAAAGAATAAGATGCTGGTTTAAAAAGTGAAACTGCTCAAAGGACATTTAAAGTTTGGCTGTGAGAGTGTGTAAAGCAGTACCTCATGTGAAAGTGCAGGCATGTTTGGATACAAGCACATAAACACCTCGCTCATGTAATAAAATGAGCCAATCTGAGTATGTTGGTGATAATCCAGAGCCTTATGTACCATCAACTTAATGCCTCACATAGATCAATCGGCTGGTTTAATTCTGTTAATAACACAGTGTCCATTATTGTGTAAGTGAGCATTAACAAGGTCTTCAAAAGTTATTAAAGAACAGGACAAGGGATGAATCTAACTGCAGCACGCACCACTGTACAGCATGAGGTTTGGCAGGATAAGATTAAAGGAGTAAACACTGGATTTTCTTTGTGAGAATGAGAAAACTGTATGGCGCCATTAACATGTGAATACTTGTTTCGTGTGTTTTCGTTGAGGTGTATGCACAGCTGATTCGCTTTTGTGTGCTTTGTGTCTGGATGAATTGCGGTGGAGGAATACTAATACGCTTTCTTTGTGTTTCTCCACCAGGAGAAGCCAACTCACTGGGTTGTACTCAGAAATACAGACTCCCTCTCTCACTCTCTCCCTCTCTCTCTCTCACTCTGTCTCTCTCTCTTTTTATTTTATTTCTCATTATAATGCCTCCATTGTATGCTCATCACACAATTAGCTTTTATTCGGTTTCATATCCATCACACAGCTGCTGTTGCCTCGTCAACTATTCTTAGAATGTTCTTTTCTTAGTCATACCAAAAGTCACACCTTAGCACATAATTCATTGTAAACAAATGGATTTAGTTCAGGGGTTGCATCAATCCACTTATTATCTTCCGCTTCATTCTATATTAGGGTCACAGGGGGGTTCCCCATGCCCATCCAGTTGAGAACGTTTCAAGCGCTGGGAAGATACATCCAGGACAGGACGCCAATCTATCACTGAGCACAGACTCACTCACACAAACACACTTTATATGGGGCGATTTGGAGAACTCAATTGACAGATCCATGTTTTTGGACTGTGGGAGGAAACCGGAGAACCCAGAGGAAACCCACGTGGACACGGGGAGAACATGAAAACTCCACCCAGACTGGGATTCAAACCGGGAATCCCTAGTGCTGAGAGGAGAACATACTGACCACTAAGCCACCGTGCCGCCCAGGGGTTGCATTCGATCATTAAAAGCAACAGGGAGTCCGCAGACTCACCGATTACTGCTCACTATTAACAATAAAACATTTGAAGTTGAATTTAGATGATATTATATGATGGTATAAGAAATTCACAATAATCCCTTATCCTTTATTAATAGATTTGATTCTTTTCCCGGGCAGCACGGTGGATTAGTGGTTGGCATGGGTTTCCTCCAGGTTCTTCAAGTCAATTGAATTCTCCAAATTGCCCCATATAGAGTGTGTTTGTGTGAGTGAGTGTGTGCCCAGCGATAGATGGGCATCCTGTCCTGGGTGTATCTGCCCAGCGCCCGAAACGTTCTCCCCTGGATGGGCATGGGGAACCCCCCGCGACCCTAATAGAGGATAAAGCGGAAGATAAAGGATGGATGGATATATTAGACAAACGTATTAGGACATACCTCGTATTCACAGGTGTCACAGGTGTATATATTTATTTATACAACTATATGCTCTAAGTTTGGTAGAGACCCCCTTTCTGTTCCATGGCTGTACCCCATTTAATGTGGAAGAAAGAACATGTCTGAATTAAATTGCTGTCCTCAAACCCATCGAAACCTTTAGGATGAACTAGAACACAGATTTTGAGTCAGGTCCTCAAGTCCATCACTGTCTGATCTGATTGGTGACTAGAGGCTCTTATAACTTGGCATGTTCTCTGTAGGTGTAACATGTAGGTGTCATACTTTTGTCCATATAATGTGCTTAAAGGCACCGATGCTTAATTTTTATCGTGTATATGTCATTGATGTCCATTTTCACTATTAACATCATTTTAACACACTCAGTGTTAATGAAGGGACAGGCCCCAAAATGGCAGTCAGCACCTTACGAGCTCGTGTATGTTGAGCGAGTTCTCATAGACACAACAAAAATGGCACTTACGTAAACACAACCACACCAACTTAACATCACAGACATTCTCTAATCCCAATCTGGGTGGAGTTCCATGTTCTCCCCGTGTCTGCGTGGGTTTCCTTCAGGTTCTTCGGTTTCCTCCCACAGTCCAAAAACATGGATCAAGTCAATTGAGTTCTCAAAGTTGCCCCATATAGAGTGTGTCTGTGTGAGTGAGTATGTGCCCAGGGATAGATTGGCGCCCTGTCCTGGGTATATCTGCCCAGTGCCCGAAACGTTCTCCCCTGAATGGGCATGGGGAATGCCCATGCAACCCTAATAGAGGATAAAGCGGAAGATAATGGATGCATAGATGGATGAATTATTTTCCCCTGGCTGTTCAAACCTAGGTACAGGTTCCCTTCTGAGTTCTGGTTCTCGCGTAGTTTCAAATAGATTTTGTAAGAACTATTTGGTAACGCCGCTTCCTGACAATGTTCTGGTGTTTCAGTGCTACAGTATATACAGTTGAGCTCTATTGAGTTTCTGTCCTTTTATCTGTCCATGTTCTGCTCAGGCAGTGTGTAGAATTCAGTGACATCTAGTGGTGAGCTTGCAGTTTGCAACCCACTAATTACTACTTTCCCTGACAAATATGGCAGGTGTAATGAGGCATCGTGCTAATTACATTATCATATCACATTATGTCATTGTGCAGATGCTTTTATCCAAAGTGACTTACAAGTATCCCAAAATCGGTGGTTGGGGTCAGAACACAAGGTCAACCATGACACATGATACTGGAGCAGTGAGGGTTAAGTGCCACTGGGTGAGAGGGTTAATTTTGGTGGACAATTATTGTGGATAGTCTAACAACCTAACCACACCCTGCTACCAAAATCTGAAGGCACAACATGATGGCCTCCTGAAAGATGACCATTCAGATATATGAGGTTCTTAAAAATAAAGCAATAGTTACAGATAATGATTTAAACATTACTCTAAATACTATGTTTGATTTTTATTTTATTTTTTATTAATTCATGTTTATTTAATTTCTCTTAAAAGTCCCCTGAATCAATGCACGTTGGGTTTCTGTTTTATCCATCCATCCATTATCTTCCGCTTTATCCTTTAGGGTCATGGGGGGGGTTCCCCATGCCCATCCAGGGGAGAACGTCTCGGGCGCTGGGCAAATACACCCAGGACAGGACGCCAATCTATCACTGGGCACACACTCACACAGATACATAAACACACTCTATATGGGGCAATTTGGAGCATTCTATTGACCTTGATCCATGTTTTTGGACTGTGGGAGGAAACCGGAGAACCTGGAGGAGACCCACGCGGACACGGGGAGGACATGAAAACTCCACCCAGATGGGGATTTGAACCGGGAATCCCTAGAGCTTAGACGAGAACATGCTAACCACTAAGCCACCGTGCCTGTTTTATTGTAATAAATTAAATGGTAAAGGTAACTTCCATGTGCAGCCATGTTTAGGGTAGTTCTGCACCGTGGCTTAAAAAGTAAACAGCTGTAAAATGTAACTCCGTCACTTGAAGCAAAGTCTTGCAGCAAAGAATTATTCAGCAGCGCTGTCCTGATGCTCATCTCTGCATCTGCATCTCTTTTATGAAGCATAAAACAATTATGAGATCATAATCCATTCAGATCAGAGGCTTGCAGATCAAAAAGAAAAGAATGAGTGGGGGGGGAAGGGGCGAAGAAGCTGGGGACAGGGCTAAATGTTTAATGGTTCATTTTTCACATTTTCCGTGAAACCTCTCGTTCGTCTCCTGGATTCGAATGTGAGAGCGGCACATGCACATTATAAATGCTAATAATGTCCATGATGGATGCCAGTGCCTTCTGCCCCCAATTAAGGGAATTTTGCCCTGAATGTCATCATTTTTTTCCTAGTGGAAATCTGCATGATTTATTTTCAGATATTTATCTTTAAGACACAAAGATTCCAAAAAGAAGATTCGATAACGAGAATAACTTTAATCTTCAGTGCTCCAATCCCACAATCCGCCTTACAATCCTTTTCATTGGAAATGTAATACAGCTTTTTATAGACATCCTTATTTAGAGCAACTGACAGGTATAATGACACAAAGACCAAAGGGACCCACAGGGACCCATAGGGACCCACAGGGACCTCGGGGTTAGGAACTGTGCTTAGGAGCCGAATAGTGACAGTTTGTTATTACCTTGACTACTAAACCAACCATCCATCCATCCATTATTTTCCGCTTTATCCTCTACTAGGGTGGCGGGGAAGGGGGGGGGGGTTCCCCATGCCTATACAGGGGAGAACGTCTCGGGCACTGGGCAGATACACACAGGACAGGGTGCCAATCTATCACTGGGCACACACTCACTCACAAAGACACACTCTATATGGGGAAATTTGGAGAATTCAGTTGACCTTAATCCATGTTTTTGGAGTGTAGGAGGAAACCGGAGAACCCGGAGGAAACTCACACGGACACGGGAAGAACATGGAAACTCCATCCAGATTAGGATTTGAACCGGGAATCCCTAGTGCTGAGAGGCGAACATGCTAACCACTAAGCCATCGTGCTGCCCTCCATCCATCATCTTCAGCTTTATCCTCTATTAGGGTCGCGGGGGGGTTCCCCATGCCCATCCAGGGGTGAACGTTTCGGGCGCTGGGCGGATACACCCAGGACAGGGCACCAAACCCAGATTGGGATTCGAACCAGGAATCCTCAGTGCTGAGAGGAGAACATTCTAAACCACTAAGCCACCGTGCCGCCGACTACTAAACCACCAACGCAAATTTGTTTGAACTGACTGAACCTTGTCAAAGTCCCTTTATAATGATAGGAGTCAGCTATATCAACATGCTGTAGCTTAAAATGTTGAGCCATCTTTCAGGGCATCGTTTTATGATGTAGCATTATGAATGTTTTGTCGACTGCCTCTTTTTACTTACAGACATGGGGTTGTCCAGGATGCCTTCAAACACAGAGGGTTCACATGATTTCTGATTTCCCCC
>JAFMOD010000965.1:319764-344966 GCA_019802435.1 Corydoras maculifer
GGGGGTGCCCATCCAGGGGAGAACGTCTCAGGCGCTGGGCAGATACACCTAGGACAGGGGCGCCTGGCACACACACACACACACACACACTCTATATGGGGCAATTTGGAGAACTCAATCAGCGGTTGGACTGATCTAAGAGAAAACATGGGGGTTTTGTGGTGTACTATTGATAAATTGATGTAAATGCGGTGGCATTTAGACTTTGATTCTATGTATGATGATGTAATTTAAATTTTAATGACCATGCACCTATATGCTCTTTAGAACATCCATCCAACCATTATTTTCCACTTTATCCTATATTAGGGTCGCGTGGGGGTTTCCAATGCCCAGGGGAGAACGTTTCGGGCGCTGGGCAGATACACCCAGGACAGGGGGCCAATCTATCCCTGGGCCACACACTCACTCACACAGACACACTCTCTATGGGGCAGTTTGGAGAATTCAATTGACTTGATCTATTTTTTGGACTGTGGGAGGAAACCGGAGAACCCGGAGGAAACCTACGTGGACACGGGGAGAACATGGAAACTCCACCCAGACTGGGATTTAAGGCAAACCTGCTAACCACTAAACCACCGTGCCGCCCTAGGTTTAGTCATGTTTAGTTATGTATAATCTTTGTTGCTGTTTTAAACCTGAATGCTGATCGTCTCTGTTGCTCTTCGTTAGGTGGAAACCACTGGTCGAATATCCGGGAGGATATTTCTTTTCAGGCCGGTACCAGTTGTGACGAATCAAAACAAGTCTCTTAAACACGGGACAGCTCAATTGGCTGCGGTGTCGGCGACCTGCAAAATGGCACGTCTCTGTCAGGAGACAAAGCATGACCCCAGGGAACTTCTGGCGACGCTGCAGAAAAAACATAAGGGCAAAAGAAAAAGGACTAAAAAGAAACCTCCATGGAATCACAGTCCTGCTGTGAAAGACACCTATAGGCCGTGGAATCACAGTCTCGAGAAGGACGGACAAAAGGTCTGGGACACCGATTCCAAAATTCCACAGATAAGGGCCAGTCCTCCACCTATAGGCAGACCCACTGACTTAAATAAACCTACAGGCCACCTGCAGGTTGTAATGCCGGAGTCATGGAGGTCGTGGAGACAATCGGTGGATGCGGATCAACAAAGGGGAGCGAATAAAAGATCGGTGACTGAAAAGCAAATCAAACTGGGCAGTGATTGTAAAACGGAGATCATTTTGCACTTAGATCACAGCAAGTTCTTATTGCCGGTGATGTGCAGGTCGTGGAAACCGTCCCCTGAGAAATATCAGATGAAATGGGCCATCAAAAAAACAGTGGCTGGGAAGAAACTGAAGCTGGGCAACGAGTGTAGGACTTTACATGTTATACCCAGACCACCAGCCAAACTAGCAGGCCCTCGTAACCATCAGGAGACCTCATAGTTAACCACCCAATTTTTAATTCAAGCAATTTGGTCTGTTCTATATGATGAATACTGATCCATCCATCCATCCATCCGTTATCCTATATCCTTTATCCTTTATCCTATATTATGCCCATCCAGGGGAGTATGTTTTGGGTGCTGGGCACATACACCCAGGACAGGGCGCCAATCTATCACTCAGCACACACTCACTCACACAGACACACTCTGTATGGGGCAATTTGGATAAATCAATTGACTTGGTCCATGTTTTTGGACTGTGGGAGGAAATCGGAGAACCAGGAGGAAACCACGCGGACACGAAGAGAACACGGAAACTCCACCCAGATAGGGATTCGAACTGGGAATCCCTAGCGCTGAGAGGAGAACATGCTAAACACTAAGCCACCATGCCACCCCGAATACTGATCAGTTTTGGCAAAAAAAATTAATCGACCTTTTTTTTTGCAAGGATGTTTTAGGATGATGATGATGATGGGGATGATGTGTGTGTGTATATGTGTGTTTAAAAAACATAAGTGTGTTTAGTATGTGTCCCAATTGATGATGTGTGTGTTGTGTGTTTGTGTAAAAAGTAAATCAAAAACAAAAGACTTTTGCGTGTTATGAAAATTATTTTAATTTTTCTGTATTTTTTAGGCACAATGTGAACACACAGGTTTATAAAGGGTTAAAAATCTAAACAAATTCTATTAAACTTGATGTGTATATTTCAGGCTAAAGTAGTTTAAAGTCATTTAAAGTGAATTTTTTTTTTTGCCTTGGGATCAAAAAAGGATGTGTTTTTAAAGAATAATCATACGCACGGCCAAGACTGTGGAAAACACTAAGTGTTTACTGCATACAGTCTGTTGCACTGGGTGTTTATTGTATGGTGTCCATCCATTATCTTCCGCTTTATCCTATGTTAGGGTCGCTGGGGGGGTTCCCCATGCCCATCCAGGGGAGAACGTTACGGGCGCTGGGCAGATACACCCAGGACAGGACGCTAATCTATCGCTGGGCGCACACTCACTCACACAAACACACTCTATATGGGGCAATTTGGGGAACTCAATTGACTTGATCCATGTTTTTGGACTGTGGGAGGAAACCGGAGAACCCGGAAGAAACCCATGCAGACACGAGAGTACTCCACCCAGATGGGGATTCGAACCGGGAATCCCTAGCGCTGAGAGGAGAACATGCTAAACCACTAAGCCTATTGTATGGTGTATTGTCCTGTGTTTATTGTGATCCTGGTGTTTTAATTGCGTTTTAATGTGCACTTTATGTTGGTTGTGTAGTAGCTGTCCCTGGAGAACGCTGTCTTGTTCCACATATATTGTTGGAATGACAAATAATAAGAAATAACACTTGAATACATGTTGGCGGGTTCTGTCGTTATGGTACATCATGCTATTTTATGTACAAAAGCATGATGTTATCAAACTAATATCCTCCTTCCTCAGACAGATGGTGGAGGGATTCCAAGTTCAGCTCAACCAACGGCTGCCTGGCTGTGTGCTATTGGAACCACAGGGCGCAGAGGTTAACCCTGGGCTTTTATAAAGATCCACCCCCAACCCTCCACACCTTCCAACAGGACCAGGGAAGAAGTAGGTGTGTGCGTGTTGGAGGGGATGGAAGCTGACAGAATGCTTTGATGGTTATGCCATCTGTCCTTATCTCAGCTGGAGTGTAATGTATTCAGCTGTGTGTCGTAGTGCCAGTCTGTATCACTTCCGAGCTGGAGGCCGGGTAAGACCGGTGCAGCGTGGTGTGAAGCACAAACCTGTTATTTTTCCCGTGTGTTTCATTATGCTTCTTATGTCCACATTTGAGATAAACTTTCGCGTTCTTCAGGATTATCTCTCTCAGTAAAGTTGCATAAGGTTGAGAAGCGACCTTTAAAAAAAAAACACGTAAAACCCTTCGTTTCCCACTGTGTATAATAATTTTGCCCTTTTGGAAGCTGATGGTTATATCTGTTCTTCACCTTTCCTTTAACTTCCATTAAACTCAAATACAAACTACGGGAAAGTGATGCACTGCAGCAAATGTCTATCTATTGTTTAATGCCTTGCATTTATTATGTCCTCAAGGTGTACAATGTCTTCGTTCTAAAAACATTTCAGTAAAACCTTACTTTTGCGGGTTTCCAGTCTTATCGGCTGTAGAATTTCCTCAGTAGCTGTTGGCATGGCTGCAACTTTGATTTACTTTGTATCTACAAATCTGTAATATAACGTCCTTAATTGAAACGTTGAAAAGCGTGCGCGTTTGAAAGCCTGGTGCGGGGCTGGAGGCAGATCAAGGACTTTTGGGTGAATATTTCCATTAAGCTGCAGCCTTGATTGTTGACCTTTCAGAAGAAGGAAGCAAGCACTCAGCAGGCCGAGTGGCTTCTTAAAAGCTGCAGCTTTGATTAACAGCTCTCCAAGCTCGCTGACTTGGCAAATTTTACATTTTATGCAGACCAGAAAATAATCAGGTCTCAATTGGGTTTAAATTAGCAGCATAATGTGCATTAAATGCTTTTTAGGGCTTTCAGAAGGGGAGTTTATGGAAAGTGAAATTTTAATTGAGACAAATTGCACTCTATTAGCGGTTGCTTTTAATTTGAGTCTTACGTAAGTATGTACTGATGTACAGCCAAGTGCCATAGTGATTGGTCAACATTGAAAAAAACACCAAAAACATGAAGATTAACAAGTACTAACCTGAACCAGTGTAGTTTACTATGTAAATAGTATGTAAATAAATGCAGAGACAGTACTCTTTATCAAAACCATTTATACAACTTCTCATCATCAGGCGATGAGACACCAATACTTCAACATGTGTTGGATTAATGTTAATTAAGACTCAGGAAAGCAGGGACATTGAGTGATATGGTTCAGTGGCATCGCGACTGGAGCGCAGCAGCAGGACCATCTGTTTGTGCAGAAGCTGTCAGGGTCATTATATCAGTCAAGCACCACGAGCCGGAGACATGTCTGCTCTCTGGGGACATCTCACCCTTTAACCTTCTTTTCCTCCTGCACATGTATCGGTTTTGTGCCAGATCAGCACTGGAACCGTCCCATTCTCCTGTACACTCTCCGAAGAACATTGGAGTCCGAGATGGATCATGGGTATTGTATTTCTGCGAGAACATTTCCACTAAGATTTCAGATCCTGACTGCAGGGATGCACTTCTAATTATTACGTGCAAAGTAAATTTATTAATGGAAAGACTTTTAAAGTCCTAAGAAGATTATGACTGGCCAGTTAATCTAATACCTAATGCTTTAATCAGTTATATACTGTATACCTTCATTATATAAATGTCCTTTTGAAAATCTAATGCAACCTTGAGATGGCAGGTTGACAGGTGGTGTTTGCTCAGGCTGGTCACTATTCGCTACATGTCTGAAATCAGAACGTCCTGAGCTGAAGCTCGCTGAAAGACATCTTGTCTTTATATAAGATATCAAATTTTAATTAGGTTTCCATCCATATGCCATCTGCTCCTAGTGTGGCTGTCGCATCAGTTGGCATGAAAGATCTAACTGACCTTTGATCGTTTGACAGTATGATGCTTGTTTTATTAAATTCTCTACATTTGTTTTTTATTTCAAGACATTTGAGAATTTTTAATATTTTCTTGTCATATCTTTGGTTTTATGGCCTTTGATTTAAATACAGAAAAAGCCAATATTTTTCCTGTAAATTCAACTATTCAACTTGGATCAGCACCAGCAACACCGATACATACAACACCTTAAACAATTTAGTGTCTGCATTTGTGGGAGGAATCCGGCGACCCAGGAGAACACTTATGGTATCAAACCCAAAATAATGCTCAGTAATTAGACTCATAAATTAATGCAGTTCAAAAAGTAAAATATAAGTGGGGTTGATCCACTCAACTGCATCCTGCTCCTTTATTATAAGGGAATATGGACATTTGTTAAGGATGTTTACCGGTGATGTTTCATATCTTCTGGAAATGTTCGAGAGACAGTGACAGATTGACGGTGAGTGAGAGGATCTGATTTCCCGGTACAGTAATAGATATCTCTTGATTCAATTAGCAACTTCTCACACCAAACAGCATAAGGAACCCTTAAGAGGATTGATTGATTTTAGATAATACATACATACATACATACATACATACCTTTAACATTTAGACATATATACGTCATACATACCTTCAACCATTTAGACATACATACATACATACATACATACATACATACATTAGTGATCGACCGATATGGGTTTTTTTAATGGCCAATGCTGATATTTAGATGACAGAAGTGACCGATATAAAGCCGATATTACCAGTTTTTATTGCAACTAATAAAGTACAATCATAATAATATAATAATAATAATAATAATAATAATAATAATAATAATAATAATAATAATAATGCATTCATTCATTATCTCCCGCTTTATCCTCTATTAGGGTCGCGGTGGGGTTCCCCATGCCCATCCAGGGGAGAACATCTCAGGCGCTGGGCAGATAGACCCAGGACAGGGCGCCAATCCATCGCTGGGCACACACACACACACACAGACACACTCTATATGGGGCAATTTTTTTAAAAATTCAATTGACTTGATCCATGTTTTTGGACTGTGGGAGGAAACCGGAGAACCCGGAGGAAACCCACGCAGACACAGGGAGAACATGGAAACTCCACCCAGATGGGGATTCAAACGGGGAATCCCTAGTGCTGAGAGGCGAACGTGCTAACCACTAAGCCACCGTGCCGCTCAATAATAATAATAATAATAATAATAAACAACACACAAAAGTAATCAGACAGTTTACATACATACATACATACATACATACCTTCAACAAAAGAAAGTTTGTATGTATGTATGTATGTATGTATGTATGTATGTATGTCTAAATTGTTGAAGGTATGTATGTATGTATGTATGTATGTCTAAATTGTTGAAGGTATGTATGTATGTATGTATGTCTAAATTGTTGAAGGTACGTGTGCCCAGTGATAGATTGCCCCCCTGTCCTGGGTGTATCTGCCCAGCGCCCGAAACTCCCCTGGATGGACATGGGGAGCTCCACCGCGACTCTAATAGAGCGGAAGATAATGGATGTATGTATAATTGTTAAAGTTATGTATGTATGTGTGGGCGACACGGTGGCTTAGTGGTTAGCACGTTCGCCTCTCAGCGCTAGGGATTATCGGTTCGAATCCCCATCTGGGTGGAGTTTCCATGTTCTCCCCGTGTCTGCTCCGGTTTCCTCCCACAATCCAAAAACATGGAATAAGTTAATTGAATTCTCAAAAAAAATTGCCCCCTATAGAGTGTGTCTGTGTGAGTGAGTGTGTGCCCAGCGATGGATTGGCGCCCTGTCCTGGGTCTATCTGCCCAGCGCCCGAGACGTTCTCCCCTGAATGGGCATGGGGAACCCCACCGCGACCCTAATAGAGGATAAGCGGGAGATAATGAATGAATGAATGAATGTATGTATGTCTAAATTGTTAAAGGTATACATACATACATACCTTCAACAATTCAGACATACATACATATCTTCAACAAATTAGACATACAAACATACCTTCAACAATTTAGACATACATACATACCTTCAACCATTTAGACATACATAAATATCTTCAACAATTTAGATATACATACATACATACATGCAGACATACATACATACATACATACATAGAACAACTTGGACATAGACATACACACATACATACATAATCCTGTGTCTGTAATGATTGCCAGGTTACATTGTGAAGTCCAGGTTCCTAACTCCTGCAGTGCTAACATTAGTTCTTTAAACATAGAACTGCACCTCCATTTACCTCTCGCTTTCCGTAACACGATTACCAGCAGAATAAAAGCTCCTGAACTTTGATATTTCTAAAGGTGTTTGTTATCATTGAAAGGGATTTAAACAGAAGTGTTTTTTTGCGGAGTGCATGCTGGTGTTGCCATGGCAACCATCACTGTAGCTAACCAACAAGTCTGTATTATTTGTGCTCTGTGTCTAAAGTAATCACGTTTTACTTCTTAGCTGTTCTTCACTGCTTTTCTGTCCTGTTCGTTCTGTGTGTTTTGTTGCGTTGTAAAGTTCTTGCTCATTCATTTCGCTGCTGCTCACACAGAACATCATCACATTACAGAACCCTGATAATTATGGTATATGGGCAAAAACTAAATCTAAAATAAAAGTTTGTATGGATTGATACCTGACAACAGGCTTGGGGACTAAAGGAGACTGGAACTCACGAGGAGTCCTGTCCTGTTCCTCACAAGATTATACAAAAGATATATATATATAAAGAATATATATATATTTATATATAAATAAGCACGGTGGCTTAGTGGTTAGCACGGCACTAGGGACTAGGGATTTCCGGTTCGAATCCCCATCTGGGTGGAGTTTCCATGTTCTCCCCGTGTCCACGTGGGTTTCCTCCGGGTTCTCCGGTTCCCTCCCACAGTCCAAAAACATGGACCAAGTCAATTGAGTTCTCCAAATTGCCTGTGTCTGTGTGTGTGTGAGTGTGTGTCCAGTGATAGATTGGCGCCCTGTCCTGAGTGTATCTGCGCAGCGCCCGAAAAGTTCTCCTCTGGATGGGCATGGGGAACCCCCCCCATGACCCCAATAAAGGCTAAAGTGGAAGATAATGAATGAATGAATGAATAAATCATCAGTGAAAATTATCCACCACCCTAAAATCTCCTCTGTGAGGGTCCTGAATATCGGAGAACATATTAAAGTGAACTAACAAAGTACGCAGAGAAACAGATGGACTACAGAATGTCATTTTAGAACTACAAAGTCCATCTGTATGATGAATGGAGCTGAAAAAAGACACAGTAAATGTAGAACTGAAAAGGGGACCTAATAAATTGGCCGGTTAATTTATATGTGATTGTGTGTGTGTGTGATTCTTCTGACCTTAAATGCTCCTCACTGCTCTAAAGTCACTGCTGTAGCATCTCTTCCACAAACACCAAAAACATGATGGGGTGCTTTATTTTTTCGAAAAAACGTGAGGAATTGGTGCAGAATTGATGGATTGAGCTTCAACAGTGCAATAAAGGAATCATTCCACCAGCCAGAAAATGTGCTTCTCGTTCTAAAAGGAAACATCTCACGTATAAAACCACCATTTATGACTTTTCTTTTTCAATCCTGCTTTTAGCTCCAGAGCCATCAATTACCCCTGTGCTGTCACACCAATTAATTGAGAGCCATCAATTTTCAGCGACTCTCTCGGGACTGAGGGCCTTATTAAGCACGCGGATTTTACGAGTAGATAATATGAGCTCATGTAACATTCATACATCTGCACTCAGAGCACATTTATCGCTTGAGCCACACTTTTATGACTGTTCCTGTCTGGACCGCGCTGCCGTTGTCATGGCAATGAGGATCGTAATGAGAAATCACTGTCAAGAATCCAGGCGAAAATATGAAAGGCCATGACAGAAGGGTGAGATCTAGTGGATGGTTTTTCCGGGAGTCTCTAGCTTCACACGCTTCTGTCTCCGTCTCTCCTCTGGGGGACTCCAGGATTCTCTGTAGTAAACATCCATAATAACTGTGGAGGTAATGAAGTTATGACGCAGAACACGGGAGGTTCTGCGTGAAACCTTCACCAGCAGAGGGAATAAATGAATGCAGCAGATCGAATTTACATTCTAATGCCAGAGTTCTAGAAGGGCATCATTACAGGGTTAACACAAGAAGTTGGGGGTGGGGGATGGGAGGTCTGTGATGACATTCCTCCATACCAACTTCAACAAACCATGTTTTTATAGACCACACGCAGGTACAACAGGGACTTCCATAGCCTGTACACAGAACAGAGAACATGTCAGCAGTTAAGGCCACCTACTAACACCACCACATGCTCTTATTCATCCGGTACAGTACCGGTCAAAAATTTGGACACGCCCCTTGACTCCATTGTCTGTTTCCTCCACTTACCATATAGATGGACTTTGTAGTTCTACAATTCCAGACTGTAGTCCATCTGTGTTCTGTGTTGTTGTTAGTCCCCTGTTGCTTCTCTGTTCTCTATTGGTCAGGAGCATCACAGAACTGGTATCATTTGGGTGGTGGATTGTTTACTGTCAGTTCTGCAGTGACACTGATGTGGTGAGGGGGTTTAGTGCAGCAGTGCTGCTGTAGGTTCATTTCTCCACCTCAGTGACACTGCTGGGATAGGACTAATGCACCCACCAAATAATCCCTGCTCTGTGGTGGTACTATTGGGTTCCTGACCATTAGAACAGAGTACACATTATGTACTGTAAAACTCATGGTGAGGGTTCCATTAAATGTTTGGACACCCACCCTGTCTGTTCCATCATCTATTTCCTCCACTTATCATACAGATGGAGTTTGTAGTTTTATAATTCCAGACTGTAGTCCATCTGTGTTCTTTGTTGTTGTAATTCCCCTGTTGCTTCTCTGTTCTCTGTTGGTCAGGTTCATCACAGAACAGGTATCATTTGGGTGGTGGATTGTTTATTATCAGTTCTGCAGTGACACTGATTTAGGGGGTTGGGGGTTTAGTGCAGCAGTGCTGCTATAGGTTCATTTCTCTACTCCACGGACACTGCTGGGATAGGAATAACGCACCAACCAAATAATCCCTGCTCTGTGGTGGTACTATTGGGGTTTTGATCATTAGAACAGAATAAAGAGGACGTACACCGTATGTACTGTAGAACAGAAACAGATGGAATTGTAGAATTACAAAGTCCATCTTCATAAGAAGTGGAACTGAGAACATGGACAATAAATGGAGCAAAAAGGAGGGGTGGCCTTGGTACTGTATATATATATATACATATATATATATATATATATATATATATATATATATACATATACATATATATATATATATATATATATATATATATATATATATATATATATATATATATATTCATTCATTCATTATCACCCGCTTTATCCTCTATTAGGGTCGCGGTGGGGTTCCCCATGCCCATCCAGGGGAGAGCGTCTCGGCCGCTGGGCAGATACACCCAGGACAGGGCACCAATCCATCGCTGGGCACACACTCACTCACACAAACACACTCTACATGGGGCAATTTTTGGAGAACTCAATTAACTTGATCCATGTTTTTAGACTGTGGGAGGAAACCGGAGAACCCGGAGGAAACCCACGTGGACACAGGGATATATATATATATATATATATATATATATATATTGTATCATTTTGGCTAAAACTAGTGCCGGAACGTTTTTTTTTTCCTGCCTGGAAGATAACAATCCACAAAGCTTCTCAATGTCAGGTAATAATGGACTCTGTTTCTCGGGGTGGTATTGTCCACCTCAGCGGTGTTTTCTGATATCTGCTCGGTTTGTGAGCCGTTATCTCTTCTGTTCCGTCATTCGCTCCCTTCATTGGGTTCTTTTCATGTTCACATTTGTCTCCCCCTCCTCCCTCTGTTCTGGTGGCATCTCATAGCTTTGCTTTATCCGTCTACCTTTGTGTCCTTACCTCTGAGAAAAAAAAAAAAAAGAAAAAACCATTAGCTCACGTCGTCCTCCACCCTCCTCCCTCGTATTCTCTGTGTCTCAGTCTCCGGCTCGGCGTTGTCTGTGTCGTCAACCCGTCCCGCTGATGCAGACTTTCATGAATTACAAATGAGAGCGAGAAGGATCTGGAATTCAGGGTTATAGAGTGAATCCTGGAGGAGCAGGTGAACATGAGGCTGTTGGTTCATTTTACACTTTCGCTTTGTATGCAGAGTTGAGTCACTCTGGTCACAGCCGCCTAATTTGCTTTCCTCCACACGCCTCTGCCTCATAAATCTTGCTGAACGGTAAACCTGGAACAATAAAGGGACATTTTAAAATCTGAGGTGGAGGAATAGATTAACTCCCATTCCATCCACCGCATGCAGGTCTGCCTCTTATCTTGTTCGGAGTGCAGGGGTTTAAGGATAAACGCTGAAAGAAAGTCAGCCTTGTGGAATAACACCTTCTGACAGGTGGCTGATGCTGTCCTTCAAGGTCAAGCTGTAGTTTTTGTCACAAGGACACAGAGAGAAAATGACTAACATATTCTTTTATTGAGTTATACATAGACTTTTATAGAGTTTATACATAAAAGTTACAGAATCTGGGTTTCTGTTGGATTAGTGCATTGTAGTCCCTCTCTGAACTGATTCATCCATTATCTTTCGCTTCATCCTCTACTAGGGTCTCTACTGGGGGGAGTTAAACCCAGGACAGGACGCCAATCTATAGCTGGGCACACACTCACTCACATAGACACTCACTCACACAGACAGACACAATCTATATGGGGTAATTGGGAGAATTCAGTTGACCTTGATCCATGTTATTAGACTGTGGGAGGAAACCGGAGAACCCGGAGGAAACCCACACGGACACGGGGACAACATGGAAACTCCACCGAGATTGGGATTCGAACCGGGAATCGCTAGCGCTGAGAGGAGAACATGCTAAATTTTAGAAAATGGACACGTGACCACTAAACAATCTGTTCATGGGTGTCCTGCACTGTCAATGCTGCTCCACCAAGAAGGATGAGTCCGCTATTGAGTCTTCACTCAATGGGGTCACAAGGTTTAAAGGGAGCTTTTTCTTGCCACTGTTGCTTCGGCTTGCTCTTTGGGGGTTCAGGCTTTACTCTGTAAAGCTGCTTAGAGATGATATAAAAATAGATATAAAAACACTATAGAAACAAATAAATTTGAACTTGTAAGGATGATAAATGCACTTCATTTTAGAAAACCATCTCTTCATGTGGGTGGCAACGGTGGCTTAGTGGTTAGCATGTTCTCCTCTCAGCTCTAGGGATTCACTGTTGGGTGGAGTTTCCATGTTCTCCCCGTGTCCGCATGGGTTTCCCTCGGGTTCTCCGGTTTCCTCCCAGAGTCCAAAAACATGGATCAAGTCAATTGAGTTCTCCAAATTGCCCCATGTAAAGTGTGTCTGTGTGAGTGTGTGTCCAGTGATAGATTAGTGTCCTGTCCTGGGTGTATCTGCCCAGCACCCGAAATGTTCTCCCCTCGATGGGCATGGGGAACCCCCCACCGCAACCCTAGTAGAGGATAAAGCAGAAGATAATGGATGGATGATCCCTTCCTGTCAGATGTTCTACGTTTCTGATTTGTGATGACATCACAGTATGTGCAGGTCAGCACTGACAGTCACGTGATCTTCTGTGGCATGGTCGAATACTCCTCACTCATGTACAGATCTCAAACCCAGTTCACCCCCCACCCCACTCCACCCCACCCTCGGAGGATCTTGTTGAGCAAGTACCACAACATGGCCTCCATCACATCACTCTACTTGTACACCGCTGTACGTGTCACGGCGTGGCATCCGTTACTACGCCCAACCTCTCCACAGACTGAATAATTTAATACCTGTCTGCTGGTCCTGTGTAGCTTAGATCAATAAATCACATCCGTTCAGTGCTGTCAAGGCTTCATAACCTCATGAGTGTCATGTTCTCTAATTCATGGTGGAGACGTCATGATCGCCGGGGACTTATTCCACAGTTTGGAGGTCAGGAAGGTCGGGGAAGTCAGAAACGATGATCCCACAGCAGCTCCCGCTTTTCTTGTGCTTTAATAATTAGATTTCTTTGAGTGGTTTAAGGCTTTAAAGCGTAACTAATGCCGGATGGAGTGATTGATCCGCCAAGGTGGCTGGAAGAACTCTGCAATGAGGAAAGGAAATGAAGCAGTTAATGCACATTATCTTCCAGATTTTCTTTGACCGGGCAGCATGGTGGCTTAGTGGTTGGCATGTTCGCCTCTCAGCGGTTGGAATCCCAATCTGGGGGGAGTTTCCATGTTCTCGTTGTGTCCGCGTGGGTTTCATCCGGGTTCTCCGGTTTCCTCCCACAGTCCATAAACGTGGATCAAGTCAATTGAATTCTCCAAATTGCCCCATATAGAGTGCGTCTGTGTGAGTGGTTGTGTGCCCAGCGATAGATTGGTGCCCTGTCCTGGGTGTATCTGCCCAGTGCCCGAAATGTTCTCCCCTGGATGGGCATGGGGACCCCCCCGCGACCCTAATTGAGGATAGAGCAGAAGATAATGACCTTATTAAAGCAAATTAGACAAAGTGCTCACTTGTATGTGGACGCCGGTTGGTTGGACTGTCCCCGTCACAGGACAGTGTGATGGAGGGCTCTGGGGAATCTGACTTAACTACACAAGACAAACCGACCACAGGAGAGCAAATAAAGAGGATTCTGTTTGTTTAGTTCGGGAGTTTAAGGTCTAGACAGCATCGGCGATACAGTCAGTGAGCCACGTGTTCTGTGTTACATTAAAATATTATTAAAGCGAAATAGTGGAATAAGTCATTTCTGGCCATTAGCGTTTCTTTATGATGAGTCATTATGGAAATGCAGCCTCGTCCCAAATGAGACCGTCTATATGCCGTATAGAGAAATCAGGGCACGTCTGAAATTAGATTAGGTGCCTTGTGCGTCATCTGCATTGAGGAGATGCATGGCGTCCTTTGCTGTCCTCTCAGAGACATGTCTCTTCGCTGTGTACTCGCACGCTGAATGACACAGCAGCGACTTCCTCTTTGTCTTAATATAGGAATAATGCTGCAGCTATGAATACAGCATCATTAATCACAGCATTGTTTTATTTAAGAACACAGGAGCCGCCGGTTCGTGCGATTTTTAATTTGTAGTCTTTTTTTAATTTGTAGTCTATTTTCTTTCGGCTATATTTGGCTTGTTCTTGTATAGAGAAGATACTCGACTTTGGTACAGTTTTTCACCAGATGTCCACAGAGGAACAGGGAAGCCCTCCATGTTGTAGTTCTACGGTTACAAACTGTCGTCTATTAGCATTTTATATGAGTCTATGAGTTATAATAACGGGCCGTACGGTGGTGTAGTATGTTCTCCTCTCAGCGCTGGGTATTCAGGTTTGAATCCCAATCTGGGTGGAGTTTCCATGTTCTCCTCGTGTCCGTGTGGGTTTCCTCCGGGTTTTCCGGTTTCCTCCCTTGGTCCAAAAACATGGATCAATTGAATTCTCCAAATTGCCCCATATAGAGTGTTTGTGCCCGTGTGAGTGAGTGTGTGCCCAGTGATAGATTGGCACCCTGTCCTGGGTGTTCAAAAACATTGATTCAAGGTGAATTGAATGCTCTAAATTGCCCTGTGTTTGTGCGAGTGTGTGTGTGTGTGTGTGTGTGTGTGTGTGTGTGCCCAGCAACAGATTGGCGCCCTCTCCTGGGTGAATCTGCCCAGTGTCCGAAAAGTTCTCCCCACCATCAAGATACTAATGTATGATAATAATAATAATAATACATATTATTATTATAGAAATAATGGAGAAAAAATAATGTATGAATAAATGAAATATAATAATGTGGCTTATTATAAAACACCTAAAAACGTATACAACAACAAAAAAGGTTTTATCCTTTCTTTCATATTAATTCATGCTGCAACAGTATTTCATACTTTTATATAGTATTCTTTGCATTTTGTGAGTTTCAGCATGTTAACTTTGTCGGGTACATAGATGAAACAGTAACGCTACTGCCATCTAGTGTGCAAACTGGTTCATTGCAGATGCTGTGTAACAACGTTAACCTTGTGCTAACCTGAAGTCCTTAAAACTGGAACATTGCCCATTTAGTTGTGTTGCAGCCATGAAGACACAGATCTGATTAATTTGTTACGTTAACGTTAAACTTCAATGTAAAGAGAAACATTCTTTAACTTTAAAAATAAAAATATCAATTATATTTGTTTCCATGCTCTCCCTGTGTCCATGTGGGTTTCCTCCCACAGTCCAAAAACATGAATCAAGTGAACTGAATTCTCCAAATTGCCCCATATAGAGTGTGTCTGTGTGCCCAGCGAAAGATTGGCACCCTGTTCTGGGTGTATCTGCACAGCGCCCGTTCTCCCCTGGATGGGCATGGGGAACACACGACCCTAATAGAGGATAAAGTGGAAGATAATGGATGGATGGAATTAAATTTTCACAGATTATTAAAATATAAATGTCATACTAAAGACATTATGTGATGAGTCAGAATAAATAAGACGGCGTCAGAATAAATAAGACGGGAACCAAGTTCTTTTTATTTGATTTATAATAACTAATAATAACTAACCTGCCTACATGACCACAGCCACTTCATTAGGTCATCATTCTGCTGTATTGATCTACCCTTATTATCCATTTGATTTGCTCCACTAACCATAAAGATGCATTTCTTTTAGTTCTATTATTACAGACTGTAGTCCATTGTTCTCACTGTTCTCTACTGACAGGCATGGTGATTAGTGCGTTATCACATGTGTTAGTGTAGATTAAATTCAGGCGTGCTGCTGTAATTTTCATTCATTCATTCATTATCTCCTGCTTTATCCTCTATTAGGGTCACGGTGGGGTTCCCCATGCCCATCCAGACCCAGGACAGGGTGCCAATCCATCGCTGGGCACACACTCACTCACACAGACACACTCTATATGGGGCAATTTGGAGAATTCAATTGACTTGATCCATGTTTTTGGACTGTGGGAGAAAACCGGAGAACCCGGAGGAAACCCACGCAGACACAGGGAGAACATGGAAACTCCACCCAGATGGGGATTTGAACCGGGAATCCCTAGTGCTGAGAGGCGAACATGCCAACCACTAAGCCACCGTGCTGCCCCTGTAATTTTTAAATACCTTAATATGATGTCTCTGCTGCACCAAGAACAGGCAAATTTAGATGTCTGGCCAGCAATCGATTTATAGGCTGCATCCTGTAAACACTGATAAAGGATGAGAGGATAACACTATAGAGAATAATACATAGTGGTCCAAACAAAATATGTCGTGATACAGATGGACCACAGCCCGTAAATTTAAGACTACAACGTTCATAATTGCAAGGAATTAAATAGGGTGCACCTAATGAAGTGTATATAATTCCTGGTTATGGCTCGAATGCTGTTGAAAAAGTCATTTCTGCAGACAGATCTGGAGCTACCGGTGGCTCAACATGGACCTTTGACAGCCATGTGGATTTTATTTACATTGCATATTACAGAACCAGCTTTTAAGGAGAGTCGACTTTCGTCTGCATACATTTCATTTCAAGTACACTAATGACAACAAGCCAGACATTTCACTATTTGGAGTGACATGTGGTGGTGGTGGTGGGGGGGTAACTTTAAAATGAAAGAGGTCATTCACGTTTTCATTTAGTAATCTGCTTATCATGATCAGGTACCACGGAGAGTCCAGGACTCCTAGGGAGGACAGACAGGACTGCTCATACTGAGGACCGGAGGAGATACAAGGAGAACATGCAAACTCCACACAGAATAAACCACGTCGGTTCTTCCTGGGAATCCAGCCCAGGACTGTCTCGCAGTGAGGTGCGGCACCACTGTTAAACCACTTCTAAAACACTGGACGACACAAAGAAAATCGCCCAAACGTGGGCGAAGCACTTCAAAGCCAAACGCTACTTTTAAGGGAATTTAAAGGGACCCTAGTTACATTTGAGACACCATTAAAAACATCATTAGGGACAAATAACCCAGACACGGTGTCTTTGCATAAAAAGTCTTGATGTACTTGTACACACCACCCCACCCCACCCTGCTCCCTAATGAACTGCCTCGAGGACCAGTGACAAATCCCAGAGTTCCGAAACATTATTGCTGATGTGCTAAAGCTCTGAAGTGAACATGGAAACTGGGTGGTACCATTCAATCAGCGAGCTGGACACAGACTGCCTGGTCAAAGAAAAGCTGAGGGTGCGAATGGGGTTTCTCTTTTCTTTGATGCAAAGAATTAACGAACTAGAAAGTGTGTGTTCTTAAATATCTATCCATCCGCTTTATCCTATATTAGATTCGGGGGGGTTCCCCATGCCCATCCAGGGGAGAATGTTTCGGGCAAAGCGCAGATACACCCTGGTCAGGGTGCCAAACTATCGCTGGGCACACACACACTCACACAGACACACTCTATATGGGGCAATTTGGAGAATTCAATTGAGCTTTATTCATGTTTTTGGACTGTGGGAGGAAACCGAAGCACCCGGAGGAAACCCACATGGACACGGGGAGAACATGGAAACTCCACCCAGATGGGGATTCGAACCGGGAATCCCTAGCCACCCTTTTTAAATATCTATTAATCCCTAATTACAGTGTGTGTGTAAAGACACCAAGCTATTTAAGACAGCGTTCAAGTCCACCACGGGTCCCGCTACAGTCACCCACGCCGCCGTGCCGCCCTGATCAGCAGTGTTTCCCCAAATTAGTACATAATTCAGTCAGAAACGTAATGTTTAACTTCACCGTAAATATTCAAAGCAGCGGAATTATTGTGCTGTGATGTCAGAGTGCAACTTTCTTTTGGCAGGCAGTTCAGAAACTACTGTATCATCTGAGAGTCCAACTGCCCAGTCTGCGCTTTTACCGACCCTCTTTTCCCCTTAAATAAGTGGTCATTGTGGGAAACCATCATCAGGGTGGTTGCATCATCATCATCGTCGTCGTCTTTTCAGCGCTCCAGATAAAACAGTCCTCAGGAAAACTTCCCCCGAGCCAAGTCCTGTTAGAAGGCAAATCAGTGCAGAGATGTGAATTTCGCCGCCTCGTCCTTTGAGGTTCTCTTACTTCTTGAGCTACGGCTGTGTCCAGAGCCCGGCGAGGAGGCAGCGCTGTAAACGTTCTCGTGGTGCCGTGCGCCGCTGGCTGTGCTCTTCTTTCGGTGATGAGAATGATGCCTGTGGACCGACACGGCCCCTTGTTGTACCTTTGAGATCTTCTGTTGTTCCACAACGGATAGAGGCGTGATGGCTGGAAGCGCGGCTAAGACCTGAGATTTGGTTTGAGGGCAGGAACTGGAGAGGAGGGATGAGCGCGCCACAGTCTCCAACAAGCCCTTAGAACCCTGCACTGATTAAAGGGTCAGGGAGTAAATGTGGAGGAGGGAATAAATGATCAAATAGAAGAAGGAGTGAAAGGGAAAGACAGAACGAGAAACGAGCAGTTAAAGATGTTAGAATGGAAACGATTTAAAGGTTAATTTCAACACAGTGCTGTTCAAAATGTAACGCCCCACTGCTTTCTTACATGAACATTCTCTCACCTCATCATCTTTACAGGGCGTCTCTAAAGGTTTAAAGAGATGGAGATCTAAGGAAAGGGCCAGATCTGGGCCGTATGGATAATGAGTACAGCTCTGCCATTTAAAAGTTCTTACACACACACACACAGGTTCGAATCCCAATCTGGGTGGAGTTTCCCCGTGTCCACATGGGTTTTCTCCAGTTTCCCACGGTCCAAAAACATGGATCAAGTCAACTGAATTCTCCAAATAGCCCCATATGTGTCTGAGTGAGTGTGTGCCCAGTGATGGATTGGCGACCTGTCCTGGGTGTATCTGCCCAGCGCCCAAAACGTTCTCCCCTGGATGGGCATGGGGAACCTCCCGCAACACTAAAAAGGGTAAAGCGGAAGATAATAGATGATCTGGCGTTACATTTCGAACACGTGATATTAAGGGTAAATGCTCTAAGCAAATCCTAGAAGCGTGTTGCAAGCATCAAGAAAACATGCAGAAAATCAGGGATTTTGTGGAAGATTAAGAAAAAGAACAATGAGGAATTAGTTACAGGGTCACGTCTAGATGGTGCTACTGAGGTGCGTTTTGGAAACCTTGAGGAATATTTATATATATAAATATATATAAATAAAATAAAGAATTAAGCAGAAAACCTTTGAATCTAGAACACACATTCTTCTTATAAGGATAAGAATGAAATGCATTTGTGACATCACATCACGAAGCCTAATTCGTCACTATAGTAACTGCCAGCCAGCTACTATTGAAAAAGCGTTTCCAGCAGTGTGAACTCAAACTTGCCTTAGAACATATGCAGTTCAGTCACGGTTCTTATTAACAGGTCCAAAAGCTCGTTAACCCATAAAAACCCAAGCCCAGTTCTTCTTGAGGGGAATTTATGAAGGACAGGAAACCACATGGTTTTCTCAATGCTCTAACAGGTTTTATCCTCTAAAGTCAAGCTAAGGTAAGGTTTTACATGTTCCATTGGGCTGTAAGGGGTTCGCTTTCTTACTTTGGGCTCTTATGGGTTAATAGTTAGTAAAAAGTTTTCTGCACCAAATACAGGATGATGATTGGAAAGATCCTGTAGGATGGAACCTGGTGGAGCGGTCACGGTTATGCAGGGTGTTCCACTGTAAAGTGGAAACACTACGGATCTTTCTGAAGCTGATACAGAAAACATGTGAGGGTCCGCAGTGAGGTTTAAATCAGTCGTTAGTGTTCAGCAGTGCCATGCTGGCTTCAGGCTGGAGCAACGCCAAGACCTCACCGACCTCTCCAGCCCACACTGCCGATTCCCACCGGGTCCTTAACTGGTGCAGGACCGTGCAAAGTCCAGACAGTTCTCTTCCTAAACACACAGTCAAAGCTGTGACTGCAGGGATGGAGGAGGTTACCGAAGCACAGTACTGCGCGTTACCACTGCCTCGTTCAAATGTATATACAGGGCCAGTGCTATTAACACCCGAAGCCAACTTAATAAAAACATGAGGATCTTATTTTGATTCAATAATTGTTCTCAGACTATTTAAACATTAAAAATGAAAAATAAATGGTAAGAAGGGCAAGAATAGATGGTCATACTAGTTTTTGAAGGTATAATTTGTAGGTGTCCTAATAATTTTGTCCACAGAAACACAGACACAGGTACAGAGACACACACAGACAACAGAGACATAAACACACACAAACATGGTTAACTTATCTACATGAGCTAATTAAATAGAGTTTATTTCCCATTAAAAATAGATTCTTTAATTCTTTACGTATATAAAATGATTCTCATGTAAACAGACATGGATTTCAAATTCGTCAAACCCAGACAGACGATGTGCACCACTTGCATGTTCCCTGTATACAGATGACCCCAAGCTCAATAAAGACAACATCCAATAATAATCTCGCACACTTGCAGCCATGTGATCCGGGATCCAGACGCCGATGTGCACTAAACAAACCTTCAGCGGTAGAACCCACTGCTCGTACACACTCACCTGGATCTCAGAACACAGACAGATTACAGTTCGGACTGAGAGCAGTACAGATTTATGAAATGATAACATGGCAAACGGGAATGTAAACCTAAAGCCAGTATTATGTTTATAACGGTGCTGACCTGTGACCTGCCTATAGGAGCAGCACGTGTGCAGACGTCCTCAGACCAAGCGCACTGTCGAGGTACAAGGAGGTAAGCCGTTTTTAACAGTTTTGTCATGAAACCAGCAACTTGTCTGATTCTTAACTGTAAACAATTTAACTTCTGGTCAGTTAACAGCATCAACAATACTGCACCGAGTGAAAAGACCAACAAATATTTAAAAATAATAATAATCTGTGATGCAACGAACTCCAACATTTCTTTTTTAAAAATCCCTGAGCGATCATGTAAACAAATGCTCCATTATAACAAAGGAACTCAAGTGTCTGACAACAAAACCCTACAGCAACATCAGTACAACGCTTTACAGTAATGACTGCATGAAGCCACCAGATCATCACATTAGTGCCTGGACCTTAAAGCCATCACAGTTCATGAACTCGCACAATTCGAACCAGTCACCCAACCAAGGCGCTAACAAGGAGGCATACATCCCTCGACAGAGGCAATGTGCAACAGACAGGGGGTGGAAATGCTGGTCCAGGTATGTGAGCAGTCAGGTTGTAGATTGGCCCTGGTTTGGGAGGGGTTTCTCTGAAAAGTTAAAAGAAACCTGAGGGACATGAGCCGATATGGACACATGTCCTACCATATTGAGGTCAGTTTTTGCAGCAGCCAGCTCCATCCCTGTGGAACCAGGATGGAGGACGTCGTCGGGGGGTATGAAGCCTCTTCGATCGATCAAACTGGAACAAGAAAGGAGTTTGACGTTTTAGTTTGGAATAAAAGGAAAAAAACAGTTGCAAGCTGGTTGGGTAAAGCCTGTATAATGTCCCCCCGTGTCTGTGCATCTGTCTGTGTCTGTGATCGTGTTCAATCCTGTTTAATGCATGATATAAAGTGAGCTGATGAGATTTCACAAAATTTGTTTTGTTTTCAGACACAAATAACACAAAAAAATTAAAAAGGAAATGTCGCCATCTAGTGGAGCAAGATAGTAATTTTAAGAAGGGCAACCACCCAGAATTTTTTATCCATCCATTATCTTCCGCTTTATCCTATATTAGGGTCGCGGGGGGTTCCCCATGCCCATCCAGGGGAGAACGTTTCAGGCGCTTGGCAGATACACCCAGGACAGAATTGCACACATACACAATCTATATGGGGCAATTTGAAGAACTCAATTGACTTGATCCATGTTTTTGGACTGTGGGAGGAAACCGGAGAACCCGGAGAAAACCCACGCAGACAGGGAGAGAACATGGAAACTCCACCCAGAACCAGGAACCCTTAACGATGAGCAGAACATGCTAAACCACTAAACCACCGTGCCACCCACCCAGAATTTTTTTAATTTATTTATTTACTTTTTTTATTTTATATTTTTATTATAAAAGTTGTTAGGTTGCAATGAATTAATTGTAAGGTTTTAACGATTAATAATCTTATTCCTAATAATGCCATGGATGAACATACTCAATTTGCACCTTCATATCGGTCCTCTTTATTCATTCTGAGTGCACTAACCTTGGTGGCATAGGCCCACAGAGCACCGAGCAGCAGTTCTTTATTATGTTGTTATAACTGTAGGGATTTCCGGTTTCTGTATTGCCGTTCTTCCCCGACCAAGAACCTTTAATCTGCAACGGAGGTTACAATTATTTATAAAAGGAACTGAAATCACCAATGCAAATAACATTAGCCCCAAACATCCAACTTGTAAGTAGATGACTCAAAATTAGACAAGATAGCACTTACATCTTCATTTGTGGTGAGATTGGCAGCAACCAAATATGTATGAAAGCCTGAAAGGCCCAAAATAGACCACACTGAAAAGAAACAGACCACTAACTCTAATGCAGTGGGAGTGGGAGTGAAGGAAAACTGATCCCAAGTCAGTCACACGTAACCAACATACACCAGTTTTACAAGACCTCACTGATTAATCCAAAATAAAAACTAGACAAGCGGATGAGATCACAATTAAATAATAAACCAATATCAAAAATGTTAAACACAGCAAAAGGATATCTCGCTGGACTTTCCTGCAGAGCAAAAACCAAACCTTTTCCTCCTTGGGATCCTGTAAAAAAAATAATACAAATCCATTTTTAAGAATAATATATTCCTCATTCTGTCCATATATTGTACTCTCACAATACACCTACAGCTCCTCATGACATCCCATTCCAATCTGGTTCCTCCTTTTTGCAGCTCTAACAGCTTCTACTCTTCTAAAAAGGCTTTCTACAAGATTTTAGAGTATGTGTTGGGTTTATTTGCGGCTTTTGAGGCTTTGTAAATACAGACAATGCAGCTGAATCTGAGAACCTGGCTCACAATCTCTGTTCTAATTCATCACAAAGATGTCGAGGGCCATTCGAGTTCTTCCACAACCAACCTCCCTTTATAGACCTGGCTTTGCACTGGGGGACAGTCATGTTTAACCAGAAACCCCTTCTCCAAACTGTTTACACAAGAGGCTTGATTTTATACACCTGCTGTAAAGGGATTTAATGAATCCGCACATATTAATGAGACGTGTCCCAATACTTTTGTTCATTCAGTGAATATGCAGGTCTGAAGGGTTTACAGTTTATTACTTACTCAGTGCCAGGTGTGTGGTCACACAGCCGAAAATAAAGGCTGTGAGGAGGGACAGTGAGACGATGAACATGTAGAAGAAGCGATAGTTGCGTTTTCCAACACAGTTTCCGACCCAGGGACAGTGATGGTCAAATCGCTCTGATGTAAACAGTAACACTGGTTAGTTACAGGGAAAGGCCTCAAAGTGCACTGAAGTTGTGATGTCATTTTGTAGTCAGTGCTTTGTCATTAATCCCCATATCGGATGTTAAATTAGAGAATAATAAGAACTACAGCATGACATATGACTCTAGAGGTCTATTGCACAATGCACGGGGGAGGGGGGGGTCTGAGACTGATTTTATCTCATATCACTCACCCACACAGTTGTCACATAAACTGCAGTGGGAGGTTCGCGGGGGCCGGAAGATCTTGCAGGTGAAGCAGTACTTCAGCTTAACCACCTGCTGATTGATAATGACTTCCTTTGTGCGTGGAGGGGGGCGATAGGAGGTGGATGACGAAGAGCAATTGGGGTTATCTGTGTGCCAGAAAAACAGGTTGCTGTGAGTTGATCTACAACTTTAGTTTATTAGAAATCAAAACCTGAATGTTTTATGAAAATAAAGCTGTTAAATTGATTTCATGCTAAAAATATCTGGGAGGTAAAATAAGAGTAAACAGACACACGGATTACCACATAGCTCCCTCACCAATCTGTTTCTCAATGTCCGCTGCCTCTTCAGGTGTCGCCCTGGGGAGAATGCCAGGGTCAGAGAAGCTGGTCTGGAGAAGAGAGATGACCACCAATACGAAGAGAACTCCACCAATCACTGGGATGAAACTAGTGAGGTGCTCCACCAGGAACGGACAGCTGGGAACACAGAACAAGTGTAAAGTAAAGGATGATGAAATACAATAGATTCCAAAATACTGGATTTGATCTGGAATGGGATTCGGAACCCGATTTAATACTGAACCAGAACTAAGATTGAAAAGCACACTGTCCACATTTGCAATCCATCAAGTTACTGGCCAATCATCTGTAACCTTTTATATACTGTGCTACAAAGCCTAACTGTGGTAAATATACAAATAAATAAATGGCTTTAAAGTTAAAAGTTAAATGCAATATAGAGTGAAACACAAAAATACACACACTCTCAGTAAGGTGAGCTCATGTGCCTGGAGTGGTGGGCAGTCTTGTATATGGCAGTCAGGGGGCAATTGGGGTTAGGTGCCTTGCCTAAGGGCACATCAGTCAATACTTGATGGAACCGAACCAATAGGAATCAAACCAGGGACCTTCAGGTCATAAGGTCGGCTCCTTAACTACAAGTCTACAACTGCCCCTATAGTTGTATATACTTGAAAACTCAATATATGTGTTTGTGTGTGTGTGTATGTATGTATATAAGTATACATACACGTTGTGTGTGTATATATGTATATCATACATAAAGTTGTATACATTTTCTCTAAGTGCAGTACATCATCTGGAGCTACCTGCTCTTCATAGGACAAAGCTCTGAGGGTTTAAGCAAATCATTTTTTAAACAACTTTATATTTACGTTTTTACAAATACACATTTAGAAAACTTGCTGTATTCCAATTTAACACCACAGTGTACAGATGTACAGTGTACAGTGTGTTGACTGGTCAACGTTACTGGAGAAAGCACCTGATGACCAATGACTGACCAGATGCCTGATTAACATCTAATTCAATAACTATTTTAAAAAAAATGGAGAAAACACAAGGGCGGCAGGTGGTTGGCAGGTTCGCCTCTCAGTGTTAGGGGTTCCCGGTTCAAATCCCCATCTGGGTGGAGTTTCCATGTTCTCCCCGTGTCCGCGTGGGTTTCCGCCGGGTTCTCCCGTTTCCTCCCACAGTCCAAAAACATGTTTTAAGTTAATTGAGTTCTCCAAATTGCCCCATATAGAGTGTGTCTGTGTGAGTGAGTCTGTGCCCAG
>JAFMOD010000965.1:345840-401513 GCA_019802435.1 Corydoras maculifer
CCAATAGGAATCAAACCAGGGACCTTCAGGTCATAAGGTCAGCTCCTTAACTACAAGTCTACAACTGCCCCTATAGTTGTATATACTTGAAAACTCAATATATGTGTTTGTGTGTGTGTATGTATGTATATAAGTATACATACACGTGTGTGTGTATATATGTATATCATACATAAAGTTGTATACATTTTCTCTAAGTGCAGTACATCATCTGGAGCTACCTGCTCTTCATAGGACAAAGCTCTGAGGGTTTAAGCAAATCATTTTTTAAACAACTTTATATTTACGTTTTTACAAATACACATTTAGAAAACTTGCTGGATTCCAATTTAACACCACAGTGTACAGATGTACAGTGTACAGTGTGTCGACTGGTCAACGTTACTGGAGAAAGCACCTGATGACCAATGACTGACCAGATGCCTGATTAACATCTAATTCAATAACTATTTAAAAAAATGGAGAAAACACAAGGGCGGCAGGTGGTTGGCAGGTTCGCCTCTCAGTGTTAGGGGTTCCCGGTTCAAATCCCCATCTGGGTGGAGTTTCCATGTTCTCCCCGTGTCCGCGTGGGTTTCCGCCGGGTTCTCCCGTTTCCTCCCACAGTCCAAAAACATGTTTTAAGTTAATTGAGTTCTCCAAATTGCCCCGTATAGAGTGTGTCTGTGTGAGTGAGTCTGTGCCCAGAGTGAGGGACTGGAGCTCTGTCGTGAGTGTATCTGCCCAGAGCCCGAAACGTTCACCCCTGGAAACGTTTACCCCCCCCCTTCAATAGAGGATAAAGCGGAAGATAATGGATGGATGGAGAAAACACAAATAACAGAAGAAAAGAGATGTCATTCCTGACATGTGAGCGTGTCTGTGATTCATCTCAATGTCTTCTCACACAGCTTCATATACATTAACAGTATTTCCGAACAGAACAGTTTGCGGAATGGTTTACAGCAAATCTCTGAAATGTAAAGACTTGAATCATCTGAAAGCCTGTCATGTTATAATTAACAGCACAGTGTGGGACTCTGAAAACCCCCGGTGAGGTGAAGTGGAGCAGAGAGCATACACTCACTCGAATATAAAGAATAATCCGCTGGTGACGAGAATGAGCCCCAGGGTGAGAGGCAGCACGCCGGTCTGCCGGGCCACCATGACGCGGCCGTCACAGTAAAAGCGGTTCTTTCCGGGGAACACTTCCCATTTTCTCCGGGCGGCTGCAGGCGAACTTAGGCAGGGCTTTGGGGAAGGAGCTGCGCGAAGGTTAGCGGCGAGAGACCGGGGATCGATCTGCTGATACTCGCAGCTTTTCATGGCTCGCCGTCCGTCTCGTTGGCCCCGGGATCCAGCAGCTGCCTCTCTCTCTCTCTCTCTCTCACTTCCCCAAACAAACGAACCTCCTCCAGACTAGTGGTGAATCGGTTGTGAACGATCCGACACCAAGAGTCGGCTCTTTGAAGTGAACGAGGAGAGCCAGCTCTTGATTGGGAGCCGTTTGTTGGGAGCCGATGTGGGCGGAGTCTGTGTGTCTGCACTGAGCAGGTGAGGAGGAGTTGTGCGCGCGCACACACACACAAACACACACACACATACACAGTGAAAAAACACACACACAGTGAACACACACACACACACACACACACATTGAACACATGCACATACACCCACAGTGAACACACACACACACACATTGAACACACAGACACAGTGAAAACACACACACACACCCACACGCACATTAAACACATGCACATACACACACAGTGAACACACACACACACACACACACACACACAGTGAACACATACACACATTGAACACACACACACAGTGAAAAAACACACACACATTGAACACATACACACAGCGAACAGACACACACACACTGTGAAAAAAACACACACACACACACACACACAGTGAACACACACATACATTGAGCACATTCACACACACACACAGTGAAAACACACACACCGTGAACACATTCACACAGTGAACACACACACACACTCTATATGGGGCAATTTGGAGAATTCAATTGACCTTGATCCATGTTTTTGGACTGTGACTTTGGACTAAGCCACCTAGTGGCTAATTAATTTTACAACTAATTTGGTAATAAACTGCGTTAAGCTACAAAAATTCAAGGGATCCACTTGGGAGCCGAAAGTGCCGGCTCTTTTTAGAGAGCCGAGCCAAAAGAACCGGATCTCCGAAAAGAGCCGGAATGCCCATCACTACTCCAGACACAGGGACCGGAAATCTCTGAGTGACAGACGCCTGTGACGTCAGCCGCTAACATCCGCAAGGTCGACTCCGGTTTCGTTTTAATAACTCACACGTTCGTTTAGCCACAAAACACGCGAGAAACCATCCATCTATTATCTCCCGCTTTATCCTCTATTAGGGTCGCGGGGGGTTCCCCATGCCCATCCAGGGGAGAACGTTTCGGGCGCTGGCAGATACACCCAGAACAGGGGGGCAATCTATCACCGGGCACTAACTCACACAGACACACTCTATATGGGGCAATTTGGAGAATTTAATTGACCTTGATCCATGTTTTTGTGAGAGGATATTGTATGGAATCAATATTAATCATCCCACATCCAATCTCAACTCAAACCCACTTAGGTTTCATTAATAATATTAAAAACTGAAAAATTAAGGATTAGTAAAATTTATGGCTCTAAAAAGTGCATATGGTTTTATGTTTAAATCTCAGAACAGGCTCAAACTGATGATGCTCATACTGAGGGTTAAACAAAAGCAGTAATGCTCGTCCATGTTACAGATTTTGTCCTGTAAAGAGTTTCCCCAAGTCCCATTCCCAAAATAGAATGTCTCAAGAAATAATACACACAGATTCAAAATAAATTTTCCCAAATTCTTAATCTTGAAACTCACTTAGTTCTTAAGTTTTTACAAACACACAGACGCTCCATCCTTTTCGTGAAAGCAGATTGACATCAAACCTTAAAATAAAACAGAAACCAGTTGTGCAATTAACCGCTCTGTGATGGTAAACTACACAAACTCACAGCCGCGGTGCTGCTTTAATTCAGTCCGCGAGGCATTCAGTACAAAAAAAGTCACACATTTTCCGATATTGTAAAAGTTGGATATACAGTTGATCATCCTGAGGTTTGAAAGTACAGAAATAAAAAAAAACATACATTAGTAAACTGTTAAAAACCGTTGATGAGGTTTTGTTTTTCATTCAGAAAATCTGAGTTTGTTTGTTCCGGCAGGTATTAAAGGCTATATTAGCACCAAGATTTAGGCAGACAGATCCCAGCAAGATGGGCTGGGTTTACACTGTCAGAGAACTACAGTGATGTTCTCAAACGATACTGGAAGCATTACAGAAATCCTGACATGAGTTGTGAAACAGTCTTTGATCGCCCGCACCATCAACACACTGGTAAGATTAGCACTTCAGAACAGCTGGCATATCAGCCAGCCCAATTGTTCTTTTGTTACATTTAGTATTTAGTGTAATGACTGAATTATACTCACCCAATTTAGTAAGTAATATTCTGACACACCTCGTTTTCACTCAGCTCACTCTACCAGCTCCACTTACAATACAGATGGACTTTGTACTTCTCCAATTACACAATCTAGTCGATGTGTTTTTCTACATACTTTGCTAGTGCACTTTAAACTAATAGTCACCTTCACAAAGCAGTTATATTTCGGGTGGTGGATGATTCTCAGCACTGCAGTGACACTTGCATGTTGTGTGTTATGAATGGATCAGACACAGCAGTGCTGCCAAAGTCTGTTAATGTTTTTACTTTACTTCCGCCTCTGACACAGGTGTTACAGGTTGTGCTTATAATTCTCTAATCCATCAGTGCTTACAGGATGCTGGTATGTATGCTTAGTCCAGCTGTATACAAAAACATCAGTTGCTCATACCTGCGTATGACGCACATAATCCAATGTGACTGCTGATGATCATCCACCACCCAAAAAATACCAGTTTTGTGAAGGGTCCTTACTTATACATAACAGAGATCTGTGATCGTAGAACTCAAAAGTGCATCCATGTGGCCAATAAGAATAAAAACAAAGGGATATATCTAATAAAGTGGCTGGTGAGTGAAAATAAAAAAGACATCAAATTGTCCTGCAGTTTCCCACAGGTCACAGTTCAGGTTTGTAATACACTAACTTTAGTTAATAAAATAAACTCTTGTTGCTGGAGGATGGTAACTTGGTCATTAGTAGACTGACATCGGGTTACGAGTATAACCTTTCTTAAAATAAATTATTACCTCCATTTAATAAACTCTTACACCTCGATTAGTTTTCACAGTCAGTTATTGGTTAGTGACCATCAGCTGATCAGCAGGTGACTGCGTAATGCTACGGTTATTGTGTTAGAGGCGGTCTATTTAAAAAAAAATCTAATGTTTACAACAATAAGAACAAAAAGTTAGAAATAAACAATGTTACCTACAAATTCGTACGGTCTCCATTCTTCCAATTAACATAACTGTAAACCCGTTTTCAGCAGCCATCTCCCTCTACATTCTCAAAGGCAGTAAATGTTTTTTTATTAACTATTAGTGATGCTGCTGTCATAGACCACTGAGGTCGTGTTGTCATTTTGTAGTCGGTTCTGTTACTGATGCCTATATTTAACACTCAAAATAAAAAGTGTTTTCCGAAGATCAGCAGGCTGTTCAGTTTTCTTCTGTCCTGAATTTCCTGAATTATGAAGTGCTTTACAGGTTATAACACTAATACTGCTACATGTTAATACATGATAGTCATGGGAGGTAATAAGTATCTATTTACCCAACTGAATGTCATTAAAATGTGGAAGGAAACCAAAGTAAACCCACTAAGGCACAGGGAGGACATGCAGACGCCACGACAGGGAACTGAACCCTTGCTTGGACCTACTTGCTGTGTGCTGAGAGCACCACTGTGTGGTTTAAAGGTTATTGTGCTCTCTTGATACTTTTGTGTTTTTTTTAGTTATATTTTAGGCTACAAAAGGATTCAAATGCCACAGCCACATTAATTCAGTTAATAATGCAGTAGCATTAACAGTCATGTGGCAATGTTAGTATCATGGAAATTAAACCACTTCATCATTCAGAGAATCAAGTGATGTACAGAAGACATACGTAAACAGAAGAAAACACATCAAGTCCTGGATGCATTTTAAACCAAAATGAGATAGAAATGCTTTTTTAACAAACTGTACAAGCAAAATAAGGACTACAGAAGGACACACGACTTCAGTGGTCTACTGCTTCTTACTTACAAACAAACTTAGTGCACAGGCAATTAGAAACAGTTTAGGGTCCACAACGAAAAAGTGTCTATTGTTGTTTACCAGTTCAAAGGTGGCATTATTTTGCCCAAAGGCCCTAGATTTATTTTTCACAGAACGATTCCATCAGTGTTTAAATACAGCGAACTGGATCTTTTCAGCTTTTGTCAGCAGCAGGACAAGAATATTGGAGTGGTTCTGATTTCCTAACCAAAATCAGATGTAGATCATCTTGCAGAATGAAGCTAAAAACGGGTATTTTTGAAACCTGCACCAGAGACAGCAACATCGAAAATTCATGCAGCATTAAGTTGGAATGCAAAAGCCAGCAACTACATGAAAGTTATACAGTAGTGTAATTCTATGGAGCAATTATCCTTAATAAAGTTGACCTGGTGTTTGTATGATTGTGTTCCAACTCAAGACTGGATTCATTTCCATTAGTAAAAATACAAAAATACACAAATAGATAGAAAAAATAAGGCCCAGGTTAAAAAAAAAAAAAAACTATTTTCCTCTTTAAATCTGATCCAACCTCACTGGACAGATGGAATGGGCTGGATTCGAAAGCCTGGAAATTCTATGACATTTGATGGATAAAGCAGCTGTAGAAATGAATGAAATCTATGGAGGATGAACAGCATGAGGTGTCGGCTGACAATCAACTCGCTCCCATGTGAAAGCAGCTGCTTTTACAATGAACAACTGAACACTCACAGGTATTTTCACAAATGCTTCACCCTTCTGTATTTACATTTAGTATTGTGACTCACCCACGAATCAAGTCGATTCCCCATTTTCACCTCAAGCAAATCTGCATTCCATCAATGCACTATGTAAAGGCAAGCCGAGGCTTTTGACATGATTACACCCAGAGAACGATGCCAGAGAACCAGTTAAAGTTTAGGGAAGACAATGGAAATTAGCTGTTCATTAAATAAAAATGAACTGAATACCAGCATCCGTGTGCAGAAGTCATTTTGAAAATGGTAAGGGCAAAGAAAATTATATGGAAATAAAACACAATACCCGGAACACGATCTCATCCCGCACCAGGTACCACCCTAAACATTATCAGATCTCTAAGTGCAGCTGGAATCAAACTATAAACTGATGGTTAGTGCCTGGAATTCTTTCTGTTTTTTTTTGATTGGTTAAAGGGGAAATGCAGTTTGTTGGATCCTCCTGCTTCTACGTGTCCCACTCCAGCTCTCTGCAGGCGATGCGCACCAGCCTGAGCTCCAGCTCAAACGCATCGGGTCGCTGCCGGGGGTTGGCCGCCAGCATCTCCCTGATCAGGCGCTTCATTCTGGGACTCATGCTTTTCATCCGCGCTGGGATCAGCAGTTCCATATTAGGGTTTTCAAGTAGCGCCTCGCCCAGTGGCACTATGGCCTCGCCGTGCCGTACGTAGCTGCCCAGCAGCTCTCGTTGTGTGCCGGCCTCTACGAAAGTGAGGCGTTCCACCATGGCCCAGATGATCACGCCTAGTGCAAAAATGTCCGCTTTTGCTGTGTAGCAGCCCTCATGTGCCTCCGGGGCCATGTAGAAGTCCGTTCCGCACACTGTGGACAGGAAGCAGCGCTCAACGCTTGCCGGCTCATCTGGGTCCAGGCCAGATGCCGAACATACCTTGAACATAACAGAAATAATAATACTAATGATTATTGTCTGTATGTTATTTTTAGCCCAAGCATCCTGTGAGGTCAGAGACTGATGTTGGGATGAGAGTTCTGCTACACCAACCAAACAGTCTACTTTGTAAATGGAAGATGTCCTTCCCCAAACATTTCCTACAAAGTTAAAAGCATACGATGGTCCGATTGGCATGTCTATGTGCTCAAACTCACCTTGCTAAGGCCAAAATCCGCGACTTTTAGGGTGGGCTCAGCCGGGCCGTGTGAGATCAGGATGTTGTCGGGTTTCAGATCCCGGTGAATGATGTGATTTCGGTGGAGGAATGCCAGGGCACTGCCCAGCTGGAGCATGAAGCTGGCGTTGGTGCGGCGGCTCGGTTTGCGCGACAGCAGGTAGGCATTTAAATCGCCGCCATCGCAAAAATCGGTCACAAACCACAAGTAACGGACAAAGGACCGATCGAAAGCCAGTTCTCCTTTCAGGGACGTTGTCACAAGCTATGGGAACAAAGACGATCAAAAGTTAAAATCAATCAATCAATCAATCTATATATATATATATATATATATATATATATATATATTAACACACACTTTAAACATAATGCATGCGGCACGGTGGCTTAGTGTTTAGCATGTTCTCCTCTCAGTGCTAGGGATTCCCGTTTCGATTCGCCATCTGGGTGGAGTTTCCATGTTCTCCCCGTGTCCGCGTGGGTTTTCTCCGGGTTCTACATTTTCCTCCCGCAATCCAAAAACATGGATCAAGGTCAATTGAGTTCTCCAAATTGCACCATATAGAGTGTGTCTGTGTGAGTGAGTGTGTGCACAGCGATGGATTGGCGTGCTGTCCAGGGTGTATCTGCCCCGCGGCCGAAACGTTCTCCTCTGGATGGGCATGGGGAACCCCCCCCGCGACCCTAATATAGGATAAAGCGAAAGATAATGAATGAATGAATTAATGAATGAATACATAATGCATTGTCCTTTAAGCAGTGATGACGGATTAGAGGATGACACACAAACTGTGCAACAACAAATAACCTACAGACTTTGTTTTTAAATCTTTTGCTAAGTGAAGCAATAACACAGATAGTGATTATTTTCCGATACCTCCAGGTATGATGAGGAACCGTGGCTCATCTTCTGGGCCAGGCCACCTCTCTGCAGTACACATTCCTTCAGGTGGATGACGTTAGGGTGCTGGCTCTGGATGCTGCTAAGAGCCCAAAACTCCCGTAATGCCAGCTCTACATTTTCGGGGGAATGGCACCGGATCTTTTTGACAGCAACGCGTGCGCCCGTCTGCTGCACCACCGCTTCATACACCACACCATAGCTGCCACGGCCCACCTCTTGGATGAGCTCATACTTGGCTTGGCTGCTCACCATTCTCTTTCACAGCTGTGACCAGAAAACATGAAATAAATTAATATGCATTCTGACTTCATTTACTATGGTCTCTGGCACCTGGCAATCTTTGTTCTGTTTAAGTGAGGGTACTGTCTGTGCTTCTTTATTATTATTATTATTATTTACACATTTCTTTACTCATGCTGAAACATTACAGGACCTTCCCCAAACTGTTCCCACATATCTGAAGGCATGCAATTGCTCACACGTGTGGCTACAGAACTGAATAAAGCACAGGTGTGTTTTTTTTAAAATATATTTTTTTGACACAGATTAAATGAGACTGCCCCTCGGTTTTACAGTTCAGTGATTATGTGAAGTGTCCCAATACTTTTAGGCACTTTACATTGTTATTAATCCATCAGTAAACCTATATGAATCTGACCTGTATGAAATCTGATCTATAGTCAAGTTCTGACAACAATACACAAAATTTCTACACAAAAAAGTTGTATATTTCCATACATGTTACATATCCCACACAAACATTTAATTATTAATAATTTTATCTGAATATAATGTTTATGGAACCACCTATATACATTTGTATAATCATGTCTATAGCTTTCGATTCTCACCTATATATATCATGTTTATAGTCTATTTCTATTTATCCTACATATCATTTCACCATGATATATAGTCACATGGTATATAGTCACATATAACCCTCCGTGACCCTAATAGAGGATAAAGTGGAATATATGATAAAGTGGAATATATAAAGTGGAGTGTATATATATATATATATATATATATATATATATATATATATATATGCCCACCCAGGAGAGAACGTCTCGGGTACTGGGCAGATACACCCACAACAGGGCACAAATCTATCACACACACAAACACACTCTATATGGGGCAATTTGGCAATTTGGAGAATTTAATCGACCTTGATCCATGTCTTTGGACTGTGAGAGGAAACCAACGCGGACACGGGGAGAACATGGAAACTCCACCCAGATTGGGATTCGAACCAGGAACCCCTACCGCTGAAAGGAGAACATGCCAACCACTAAGCCACCGTGCCGCCCTATACACACACACACACAAACACACACATTTCACCATAGCTTATATATGCACTTGCCACTTTGCACACCTGGTCAGAAAGTAAACGATTTTACGTTGCTTGTTAATGGTACATGTGTAATGACAATAAAGTTGAATTAAGTTGAGTTAATTTAATCTTTAAAAGCTGAATTTAAAGAAATAATGATTGAAACTTGTTGGAAATAAAGCTGGTTTGTTTGTATGTACAGCCTCATTGTAAAACCCTTACTTAAAAAAAACTTCTGCACGTTCTGTCTCCCAATAAAGGCTTTAACGTCGTGAAGTCCTGAGGAATTTAATTTAATTTGATGTTAAAACGTTTAATTCTAATTCCAGGGAGCGCCCGCTAATAAGCCCATTAGCCTATTAGCTCCTGATAACAGACTCCAACTGTAAACCCAAACCGCTGCCATGCGGTTTAAACCCGAACCCTGAGGCTGCTGGGTTACAGCACGCCAAACGAGGACATTATTCACATTAAAAAACTTTGTGTTTAATGTACAGAACGTAACAGTAATTAGCAGGCAGGCTAAAGAAGGCTAACCATCCGGGTGCTAAAAACACTTCCGCCAGCGCCAGCACCAGCATCCACCTGCGCGGCGCGTCCCGCACTCAGACAAAGGAGCCGCGGCCTGTTCGAGCCGCCGCATAACCCGCCATGATCCACTTTACCGTCAGCAGCTCAGGCCAAATTCACATCCTCACTCCTCCAGGGTCTCGGGCAGCCATGAAACAGCAGCGCGGGCCGGCAGCGGCTGCAGGAGCAGCGGGTTCCCGTTTCCTTCCCCCCGCAGCGCACAAGTTCAGCCGCCGCGGTCCAGGCGCATACTACCCGCACTATCCATACTAAACAGATCTGCTGTAGTATGCGTACTCTCCATACCACACACACTGTCCATTATTGGCTTTTCCCCCTATATAATCGTACTATACATGTGATTTGTTTATTATAATATTATAATATATTTTCCCTTTATTCGCACTAATAAAATTATACACATTTCCCAGAAACAGTGCTCTACATGGCTTAGAAAGACCAAACTTAAGTCAAAATAAGTCAATATTTTGTCTTCCTACCTTGATATTTTAATACATTAATCCATGTTAAGTAAATTCCTTAAAAAGGGTCCAGGTGCATACTACCCGCACTATCCATACTAAACAGATCTACTGTAGTATGCGTACTTACCATATCACACAGACTATCCCCATTATATAATCGAACTATACATGCGATTTGTTTATTATAATTTCCCTTTATCCGCACATTTACATGGCTTAACGTTCTAAAACAATAACATAGAAAGACCAAACTTTGCTTATTAATTACTCGTCAGTACTGTCTTTTACTATAATTATAAACCTTAGTAATAATAAGAGAATAGAAGAAATAATTTCCACGCCCTTTAATAATTTAATAATTTTCCTCCTAAAAGAAATGGCTAAACACAAAAACTTTTATTATTACCTTTCCTTTTGGAGTACTGATTCATAATGACTGTAATCATAGTAATTACTAAAGAGTTATAAATAAGTAAATGTTTGGTTTCTCTAGCATGATATTTTAATATGTTAATCCATGTTAAGTATATTCCTTAAAAAGGGTCCAGGCACATACTACCTATCCATACTAAACAGATCTGCTGTAGTATGCATGCTCTCCATACCACACAGATTATCCACATTATTGTTTTTTTCCCCTACATAATCATACTATACATGCTATTTGTTTATTCTAATTGTTATAATATATTTTCCCCTTTATTCTCACTAATAAAATTATACACATTTCCCAGGAACAGTGCTTTACATGGTTTAATGTTCTAAAACAATAACATAGAAAGACCAAACTTTATGAACCTTAGTAATAATAAGAGAATAGAAGTAATAATTTTCACGTTAAGACCTTTTCCTCCCAAAAGAAATGGCTAAACATGAAAATTAACCTTTATTATTACCTTTCCTTTTGGAGTACAAATTCATAATTACTTTAGTAATAGTAATTACTAAAGAGTAATAAAGAAGTCAATATTTGGTCTTTCTAGGTTGATATTTTAATACATTAAGCCATGTTAAAATTTGGTCTTTCTACAGTAGGTTGAGGTTTTAATGCATTAAGACAAGACAATCCAAAACCCCATATAGGGATTAAATGGAAAGAAAAAAGCTTAAGGTGAAAATGATTGCTTTCCTTTTGGAGTAAAGTTTCATAATTATAGTAGTAGAGAGTACTAATAAAGAGTAATAAATAAGTGAGTTGTAGTCTTTCTAGGTTATTGTTTTAATGCATTAAGCCACATTAAGTAATTTTCAAATTAATTGACTGTCTCTGTACTTTCACATCTGTGCTATTTATAGTATCCGTTCTGCACATACTAGCTATTTACACATGCACATATGTGTAAATCTGCTATATATTAAGCAATTCATGTCCTTTAACAAGTAATTGGTAATTAGCAAGCATGAAAATACAATACAAATAGCTTAAGTATTAAGTGTATAGATACTATCTAATATAATAAAAAATAAAAATAATAATATGGGTTACATATTTAAATTGTCTTAGGTCAGAATGACCACTTAACAATTTGTGAATTGTATCAACAACAAGGTCCAGATTTAACAAACTGGCCCTGAATCCAGTGAGTAAAAATATTGCATGATCATCACATCTTGACTTCAAAGCACCGCTGCATGTCAGCAACATTATGCCTACCTCTTAACCGCACTTCAAACACAAGTTCCAGTTATAAATTTATATGGCTATAAAACAGATTTTTGGGCAGATTGTAAACTGACATCTGTGGTCAATCTTAAGCATAACGTGGACCAGGCGAGACAGAGCCTTTGTTCTCACTGAGGCCAGTAAGGCTGCTCAGGTAGGGGGTGTGTGATTGGGACACGGGCCGGAGAACTTCTGGAACCAATCAGCCGGTTGTATCACCACAGTGTGATCAGTACTGCTTTAAACACAAGCATGAGAAACTGAACACAAGGTGTAGTATAATACATAACTTGGTGGGGTAGCATATTGGGTACAGTGATGGACTTACAGGTAATAGGCTGGGGTTCGATGGTCAGCATTCTTCTGGGTTTCCTCCCATAGTCCAAAAACATGAATTCAAGGTGAAGTTGCTGCTCTAAATTGGCCCTATCTAAATTGCCCCCATATAGTGTGTTTGTGACCGTGTGAGTGATTGTGTGCTGAGCGCCCTGTCCTGGGAGAGCACCCGAAATGCTCTTCCCTGGATGACACTATAGACTCTTAAACTGTAGTACAGGATAAAGTAGAAGATAATGAGATGAAATGGAATTAACATGACTGGAAAATTACCAAGTAATTTAAATCTAAAAAAAAAATTAGACTTAATAAAAATACAAAAAAATAAAAATACTGTAATTAACCCTTGGAGGCGGCACGGTGGCTTAGTGGTTAGCATGTTCGCCTCTCAGCACTAGGGATTCCCGGTTCGAATCCCCATCTAGGTAGAGTTTCCATGTTCTCCCCCCCTGTCCGCGTGGGTTTCCTCCGGGTTCTCCGGTTTCCTCCCACAGTCCAAAAACATGGATCAGATCAATTGAATTCTCCAAATTGCCCCATATAGAGTGTGTGTGTGAGTGAGTGTGTGCCCAGCGATGGATTGGCGCCCTGTCCTGTGTCTATCTGCCCAGCGCCCAAAACGTTCTCCCCTGGATGGGCATGGAGAACCCCACCACGACCCTAATAGAGGATAAAGCGGGAGATAATGAATGAGAATGAATGAATAACCCTTGAAACTACATTATTATAAATTGTACAGACACCTACTGTCCTCTAATGTCTGACTGTATAGTAGACACAATGTGTCTGAAAGGTTCAACTTATTTTATATGATTGGACAATTTATGTCAAAAATACATAAGATCCATTAAAAAATGCAAAATACTGTAATTAACCCTGGGAGCTACGTTATTATTAATTGTACCTCTCAGCGTGGGGATCCAGGTTCGAATCCCAATCTGGGTGGAGTTTCCATGTTCTCCCCGTGTCCGCGTGGGTTTCCTCTTTGTTCTCCGGTTTCCTTCCAGAGTCCAAAAATAAAACATAGATTTCGATAAATCGAATGCTCCAAATCGCCCCATAAGGTCTGTGTTTTGTCTGTGTGTCTCCCTGCCCTGGGTGTATTTGCCCAGCGCCCCAAACGGATGGGCATGGGGAATCCCCCACGATCCTAGTAGTGGATTAAGCAGAATATAATAAATGAATGAGTGAATGTACATCGGGGGACAGACGGGTATTCTCCTCTTATGTCTCTTATGCAGGTTGTAGGTTCTCCTTTTGGAGATTCCTCCATCATCATTAAGTTCTCCACTTTTCCGCATGGGTTCCACGGTGCATGCTGGACGTGGACACGCTGAAGGAGAACCAATAGCAGTGCAGTCTCTGACGTTGGAACACTGGGGCCGCCCCGTCCCGTCCATGTGTACAGCTCCGCTGCCCCGATCTGTCCAGTCGCACTGCGCCGCCCCACCGTCGCCGCGCACCGAAGCGCCGCTCTTTGATCCACGGTGCCTTATTTTTCCTAAAGTCGACATTCCTAAAGTCTTTTAACTTCGGTGAAGTCGTTTAAGTTAAGGATTTCGTCAGGTTTTATTAGTGTTGAATCTCTGGAGAACGTTCCAACATCATGGCGCAGTTGTCGGACGCACAGAGGCAGAACCGGCGCTTTTGCGTCTTGTCCTGGGAGCAGGTGCGGCGCTTGGACTCCCTCCTCCGGGAGAGCGTTCCCATCCACGGCCGAGGGAACTTCCCCACGCTCGCCATCTCCCCACGTCAGATCGTGCAGGTATAACAGTCCACTTCTTCATTCTCCACATCACTGAGTCCTGGAACACAATTAACTGATGCCATTATTATTACATCACATCACATCTGGCACTTATTAAGTAATACACCAAATGGACAAATATAGTTTTGGGAAACCTACACATTACACCCACAGAAACGTATTACATATAATATCCCAACCCCACTTTCAGCAATAAGAGCTTTCACTCCTCTACAAAATATTGGAATTTGGCTAATTTAATATAACGTGTCTTTGTGACGTCAGACCCTGATAATGATTTTCTGTACATTCTGTACTAGTTTTCCAGTTGCATGTTTCCACATCAACCTCAATTGTGTCACAGTCATGCTGGAATAAGAATGGCCTTCCCCAAACTAATTCCACAATGCATGGTTTCATTTCACACCCTTGTGCAGTGGGATCGAATAAAACGTGTCCCTGCACTGTCCCTGCATATATTGGAAGTTGTAGCCAAAAGCTGAGTTCTGGAAAAAAAAAAATCATGGTGTTTGGCCAAAGTCCAGGAGACACATGCTTGCGTAATCATTCCCTAATCGATTTAACGTTTACTGCATTCAGGGTCCAGTGAATATTTCCAGAAGCTACTGTTTTCCTTTGACTTCATAAAAGACCTGACTCTGTGCTGAAATAACAGGAATTCCACCCGTGTGTGGGCTCGCGCTCTCCCCACAGAACACATCACAGGGCGCCAGCTTTAATTCCCCTCATATTTTAGGAATGATTAACATTATTCACCCTCGGTGGTGGAAATTTATAAAAGTACCTTCAATTTAAGACCTTATTAAGTACCTTATTTAAGAGCTTTGGTCTCATTTTTAGTTGTGTAACTATAATATACAATATACATACTGTTAAAATAATGGGATTAAACCAGTGCTTTATATCATATTGTTTCAAGACTCATTAAATTCGTCCACTTACTTAAGAGGGACTTTGTAGTTCTTCAATTATATAGTTTGTGGTCTATCTGGTTCTCTACATATTTAGTTTGTCCCCTTTTATATATGCCCATCCAGGGGAGAACGTTTCGGGCTCTGGGCAGACACGCCCAGGACAGGGCGCCAAATCCATCACTGGGCACACACTCACTTACTCACACAGACATACACACTCTATATGGGGCAATTTGGAAAACTCAATTGACTTGATCCATGTTTTTGGACTGTGGGAGGAAACCGGAGAACCTGGAGGAAACCCACGCGGACACGGGGAGAACATGGAAACTCCACCCAGATGGGGATTCGAACCGGGAATCCCTAGTGCCGAGAGGCGAACGTGCTAACCGCTAAGCCACCATGCCGCCTTCCCCTTTAATATATTCTCTGTAAAATAAAAACCCATTAACCAGCACAGAGCTGGTATTATTTAGGTAGTGGAAGATTATCAGCACTACAGTGACATTGACATGGTGGAGGTGCGTTAGTTAGTGGTATCAGTGAACCACACACAACAGTACTGTGTTGTCCTGATTGCTAGGGAATTGAGTAAAGGTGACTAACATGGTATGTAGAGATGGACTACAGTATGTCAGTGTAGTTATATTACATATTACAATATTAATGTAGATGTAAATGCATTAAAAACATAAAATGAATTAAAAAAATTATTACAGATTTAAAATATAATAAAAAACACAATACATACCTGAAAATAAAGTGACTGAGCAAATAATGTAGGTGTCAATGTATAAATATATAGAATGTATATTGTGTATGTAATGTATAGTGTGGAATTTTCCATGTGCTCCCTGTGTCCACTGGTTTCCTCCGGGTTCTCCGGTTTCCTCCCACAGTCCAAAAACTTGGATCAAGGTCAATTGAGTTCTCCAAATTGCCCCATATAGAGTGTTTGAGTGAGTGAGTGTGCCCAGCGATAGATTAGCGCCCTGTCCTGGGTGTATCTGCCCAGCGCCCGAAACGTTCTCCCCTGGATGGACATGGGAACCCCCCCTGCAACCCTAATAGAGGATAAAGTGGAAGATAATGGATGGATATACTGTAGTGTTCAGATGCCTCGGAAGGGTTATATACGGTTTAGTAGTTTAAAATAAGATCATGTAATACTGTGACTATAAAAACTCTTTTACATGTAACGCCTGACAGAACACTAGGGGGTCGTCCAGGGATGCAGAACACTGGGATGGTGTCGTGCATTTCTGAAAACGTGGTGGCCCCCCTGACATCCTGCCCTCAGTACTGCCCCAGGACGTGGCTGTTACAGGGGCCTTTGTGAGCAGTGTGCAGGGCATCAGGTTACAGCATGTACATGCACATTTATATTTGCATAAAGGGTAAAGTCGCATAACCTTTATAATATACACTGACCAAGCTTCATGTGATTATGTTGGCTTTTCTGCAAGTTACAATAATAATACTGTAAAAAAAGCCGAAACGCAGCGGCTCAGTCAATCGCACACGAAGGACTACAGTTAAACATACTGGAAAAGTGTGACAGCTCTCCCTCAGATGAGAATTCAGTGGTAGGCTGAAGACACGTCCCACCCTGTAACCAGAACACAAGACTGCTCCTCTAAAGATCTGTTTATGTAAACCATGTGTTAATAAAAGCCAAATGTCAAAGGACAGAACAAACGGAAAAGACTGGACAAAATGGTGTTAAGTGAAACAACATGGTGACTCAAACAATACGTCTTGAAAAAGCAGAATAATGCAGCACGTCTGCATGACGGGATATTTTTAGACATTAAAACATGTTTCTTTAATGGTTTGAGGCATGGAGAGGATGCACCCATATTAACAAGATATCCATCCATCCATTATCTTCCACTTTATCCCTTTACTAGGTTGCGGGGGGCGTTTCCCATGCCCATCCAGGGGAGAATGTTTCGGGCGCTGGGCAGATACACCCAGGCACAGGGCGCCAATCTATTGCTGGGCACACTTACTCACTCACTCACTCACTCACTCACTCACACACTCTCCATATGGGACAATTTGGAGAATTCAATTGACCTTGATCCATGTTTTAGAACTGTGGGAATAAACCGGACAACCCAGAGGAAACCAACGCGGACACGGGGAGAACATGGAAACTCCACCCAGAGTGGGATTTGAACCGGGAATCCATAGCGCTGAGAGGAGAACATGCTAACCATTAAGCCACCGTGCCGCACTTAACAAGAGATATTAACAAAAAAATCCATGTCTGCATGGATTTCTATCCATGGGATGTCTCTGCTCTGTGCTGAGAGGACACACTAACAGGGCCACACACTGGAGACACGTCCCTTTTAGAGATCGTAATAACGTTGTCCCAGCACTGACTTTGCTGATTGCCCCTCTAACCTGCTCATGCTGCTAATGTTGCATGCTGGTAAAGTTACACTAAAGGTAACACCAGGCCAAATGCTTCTGGTTTCAGCAGCCAAGTTAAATTAGTCGAAGCTCTGCAGTTCCTCTGTGCACCTCCTGAATGCTCCTATCAAAGCACAGACGGCAGATTGGAAGTGGTTTATGAGCTCCCAGGTTTATAAGCTCAGCATCTGTGCTTTTTCTGTGTTTTCACTTTCCTGTGTAACAAACTGGTCATTTTTAACGACTACAGAAGTCATTATGATGAAGTGTATAAAAGTAGCTCAGGAGGTAGAGCTGGTTCCAAGCAAAATGGATTGGGATAGGATTTCCGGACAGGGATTTTGCCTGTTCTCCTTACTTCTGTGTGGACTTTCTCGTGGAGCTTGTGTCCTTCCACAGTTACATACTGTATACATCCATCCATCCATCCATCCATTATCTTCCACTTTATCCTTCATTAGGGTCACTGTATACATACAAGTGTTATTACAGTGTTTGCCCTGTGATCATGTGGTGATCTGTCCAAGTTTCTTTATATGGTTGTCCATATACAATTGGCTGCATCATTAAATGTTCTATCATTCACGTTGGCATAGTTACTTTGACTGTCTTCTTTGCTGTAGGTGGTACGGTCCAGACTGGAGGATAATGGGATTGTGGTCCGCGATGTGAAGCTCAATGGTTCAGCTGCAAGCCATGTGCTCCACCAGGACACAGGGTTGGGTTACAAGGACCTGGACTTGATCTTCGGCCTGAATCTAAGTGATAACAGAACCTTCGGGGTGGTAAAGGACGTGGTGCTGGACAGTCTGCTGGACTTCCTGCCAGCCACAGTGAACCGCGAGCGCCTCGGCGCCCTCGCCCTTAAGGAAGCTTACGTGCAAAAGCTGGTCAAGGTGCGGACGGACACCGACTGCTGGAGCCTAATTTCACTCTCCAACAACACAGGCAAGAACATGGAGCTGAAGTTCGTGGATACGCTGCGGCGCCAGTTCGAGTTCAGCGTGGACTCCTTTCAGATTGGCCTCGACTCCCTGCTGCTGTTTGACCGCTGCTCCAAGACGCCCATGTCTGAGAGCTTCCACCCCACCGTGCTTGGCGAAAGCGTCTATGGCGACTTCAAAGAGGCCCTGGAACACTTGCGCTCCAAGACCATCGCCACACACAGCCCCGAGGAGATCCGCGGCGGTGGCTTGCTGAAATACTGCCACCTGCTGGTACGTGGCTTCCATCCGGCTTCAGAGAAGCGCATGAAGACCCTACAGCGCTACATGTGCTCGCGCTTCTTCATCGACTTCCCAGACATCGGTGAGCAACGGCGAAAGCTGGAGGCCTACCTGCAGAACCACTTCGTTGGCATGGAGCACAAGCGCTACGAGTGCCTGGTGACGCTGTGGCATGTGGTGGAGGAGAGCACCGTGTGCCTGATGAGCCACGAGCGTCGCCAGACACTGGCACTTATTTCGGCACTGGCACTGCGCACGCTTGCCGAACAAAACGCCATCCCGGCACTTTCCAACATCACTTGCTACTACCAGCCGGCACCTTACGTGCATGATGGAAACTTCAGCAACTATTATGTAGCACGGGTGCATTCACCTGTACATGTTTACCAAACATGGCTGCCCTGCAGCTGACGAATAACGGACACAGACTAAACAATGAACTAAAAAATATATTTCTAATTTTGTAAGTTTTTATTATATATATATATATATATATATATATATATATATATATATATATATATATATATATATATATATATACTCACCAGTCACTTGATTAGGTAGTCTCATAGGTCCACTCATATACACACACATTTAATTCATGTATTCAGGTGACCTCGTTGCCGGTTTCTGTAAGCATGACATGGTTTAAGATCAGACACAGCAAAATCAGACACACTGCCTTCAATGGTTAAAAAGTAAGTATATACAAGTAAGTACTATATATATATAAGTCCGCATTCCCTGTACTAACACACCATTACCACAACCACCACATCAGTGTCACTGCAGTACTGAGAGTCAATCCCCACCTGAATAATGCCTCATTGGTGGGGGACCTCATTTTTGGGCAAACTATATAAGGGTGTAGCCAAGCTGTAGTACTCTGTAGAGATGCAGTACAGTATGTAATTGTAGTGCATCCACATTGTAAGTGATGCTGATACAGTGAGCAATAAGTGTAGAAACAAAGACTTAAAGTGGCTGATGAGTGTACATTCATTCCACATAAATGTATTTTTCATGTATGGTATTCATTTTTAATAAGTTATAGTAAACACTGCTGTAAAACTGGGCTGAGCCGTTCTGTGGGAGACGCTACATTCCTTCCAACGATCTTAATGTCAACAAAAAAAAGTGGATTTTGAATTAAACCTTTGGAATCTTTTGGGACTTTTGACAATCAAAGACTTTCTTTGAAGTTTTTTCTAATCTAAGCCAAATTCAACCTCTGTGATGTAAAGCTTTTGTAATTTGAGCGTAACTCATTTCTTAAACAATGGATGCTTGACTTTTTTTTTTTTTTTTAAACATGTACTGTATATTTGTACTTTTTAAAAATTTACTGTGGCAACTTATCAAAAAAAAAAAAATAAAAGCACATTTTGATTGTAACTTCCATCCATCCATTATCTTCCGCTTTATCCTCTATTAGGGTCGCGGGGGTGGGGGGTGGAGGTTCCCCATGCCCATCCAGGGAGAACGCCTCGGGCGCTGGGCAGACACACCCAGAACAGGGTGCCAATCCATCGCTGGGCACGCACTCACTCACACACACACACACACACACACACACTCTATATGGAGCAATTTGGAGAATTCAATTGACTTAATCCATGTTTTCGGACTGTGTGAGGAAACCGGAGGACCCGGAGGAAACCCACGCGGACACGAGAACATGGAATCCAGATGGGGATTCGAAACAGGAATTGAACGTGCTAACCACTAAGCCACCGTGTCGCCCTAATTATAATTTATGTAATTTAATTATTCATTTCATGAATTTGTGTTTTACAGTCATGGGTATCAAGTGATAAAGTGCAGTAAAACACACACACACTGAGCAAAATGAATACAGGTATCGGTGTGGTGGGCAGCCCTGTACATGGCGCCTGGGGAGCAAATGGGGTTAGGTGTCTTCAGCCATAGTACCTGGGGTACCTTCAGGTCACAAAGCTTCAGGTCACCCAAGACTGCCCATACATTGGCCTTATGCTCATGTGACAACATTAAAAACTTTTGCAATAAATTGTACCATGTGGAATATATATATATATATATATATATATATATATATATATATATATAAGATCTCTGATAAGAATTAAGGTGATCAATTAAACTTCAATTAACAACCTTAGGTCCCAAAAACAAGATCCAATTGTTTGCACCTATTGCAAAGGACCGATATCTGTGGTGTCACCTGCCAAGGGGGGCAATAATTTGTCATTTACAGGAACAGGTTTCAATACTTAAAACCCAATTTTTATGGCCAAAAAGGCATTTGAATTCTTCATTAAGACTTAAGACACCATTCAGAAGGTTACCAATGTAGAGTGCAAAAAACAGCATCTGTAATGGCATGGGGGATCTGCATATATACCAGTGATATGGAGGATTGTGGAGAGACGTATGCTCCTGTCAATCTCCCTCTATGTCTATTTTAGACACAGGATGATGACAGGGCTCATTTTGCAGTGTGGAATTAGAACAGTTAGAAGAGTGTGGCATCATAAATGGAGAGTGTATTTGACTGCCTGCAGTCTGTATCTGTCTCCCTTGTGGTGGTGACCACAGACAGGTCAAGTTCCACAATTAGAATATATGAGCATACTGTATATACAAATGTTCCAATACTATTTAAATAAAAACAAATTAAAATTCCTTAATTATAAAGTGTTGCATGAGTCTGCTTGTGGTTTTAATTCGTTTTTTGTGTTTTATGTGATATTATTCTGGTGGAAAACCAAATGGAAAGTGGGCCAGAACGGCAGAGGATGGTTCCTTGTCTTGTTCTAGCCGGTTGTTATGGACGTGTTTGCCTTGTGGCACGAACAGTGGAAGTTAAAATATACTCCCACTGGGATATTCAACGGTAGTCCAAGTTGGGAGGTGCAGTCTGAAAGTTTCCTGTTTCTAATGCAGAAAGATGGATTCCTGACGTCCCAAGCAAGGGAAACTTGGAGTAAGACGAGCGAATGTGGGATCCACTGTCTGGCTGAAATGTTTCAGAGGGACAGAAGGTAAAATGTGACGCTGTTTCCACTGGACTTTAAACTGCCTTTATGCAGACGCTGTCTCATTTCGGAGACAAACCCTTTCTACACAACTCTTATTTCAGTTTGGAACGGCAATTAAGTTTAGACACCGAAAGTTATTAAAAGCCTGTTGGGGCAGAACATGAGCAGCAGGTTTCCCTAGCGTTCCTCAATTTGCGGGTAGGGTAAATAAGCTTTGTGTTCTTGTCAGACAGAATCAGACAGACAGCCGGAATTAAAGAAGACTCACTTTTAATTCTAAGCTAGATGATGTCTCCTATGCTTATGGGGAACATAGAGTTTAAAAGTAAACAGTGGTTTCGGCAGCATACGGAATGGGATTACCCTCTCGGGAGACTCACGCGGAACACAAATGGAATGCCATCTGTGGGTCGAGGAGAACTGTTTCCACTCCACACTGCTGGAACCAGTGATCTGCATCTGAGAAGCAAAGCTCTTATATACAGAAAGTCAGTAAAGATATTTCAAAAAATGTTCTGATGGCTATAAAAGTACATCTGATGTTGTATTTTATTATTAAATTTAATATTATGAAATGTTTTTTCCACAATGGCTCACAAATGCTGTTCCAGTCCTAAATGGCTTTAAACCTGATGCATTTTCCTCCTGTGGTTCACGGGTCATAATATTAATATTGCTACATGCAGCTTTGCTGTTCTCCAGTTACATTGAATTTGTGTTTGTTGTTGAAGAAGGGCGACACGGTAGCTTAGTGGTGTGCACAGCGATAGATTGGTGTCCTGTCCTGGGTGTATCTGGCCAGCACCCGAAACGTTCTCCCCTGGATGGGCATGGGGAAACCCCCCCACGACCCTAGTAGAAGATAAAGTGGAAGATAATGGATGGATGTTGGAGAAGGAGGTAAAACCATGATGTGATAGAACTCCATAGCTCCACCTTATTTTGGTAAAGTTTATTTCACCAACCGTACTTACGCACAAAGGAATTTGTCCTCCATATTTAACCCATCCACACACATATACACACACTGAGTGACATGAGCACATGGCCTGAGCGGTGGGCGGCCCTGTACATGGCGCCTGGGGAGTAGTTGGGGTTAGGTGCCCTTCAGCCAGAGTACTTGTTGGGACTGGGAATTCGTACCGGGGATTTTCAGGTCGCAAAGAGGGTTCCTTAATCACCAACCTACAACTGCCCCTGATGTTTTTTTGGTGTGCATGGGTGTTTTGCTCTGCTGATGTTGCCCAGCTGCCTAAGGACGATGATCCCTCACTGAGACTTGGTCCTTCCAAGGTTTCTTCCTTAAAAACAATTTTTTTCTTGCTCTTTCGGAGTTCAGGCTCAGAACACTGTAAAGCTGCATTAAGACGACTTAAAATAAATAACTGGAAACTTGATGGTAAATCAAATGCTCCAAATTGCCCCATATTGTGTGTGTCTGTGTGAGTAAGTCTGCCCGGCACCCAAGGCGTTTTCCTCTGGATGGTCATGGGGAACCCTGCCTCGACTCTAGAAGAGGATTAAGTGCAAGACAATGAATGAATGAAGTGATGTACAACTTTAGTAGTATATAAAGTACAGTTAGAATACACAAACCTTAGAACTTGGCTTAAAACATAATCCTTGAACAAACAAAGAAAAAAGAAATTTAGTCACCGGTAGTCTCATGATGTCATTGCAAGCGTCTAAAAACATCTGTACAGACCTGTGACCGCAAATTTAACAAACTTAATGTAAGAATAAATGTTTAAAGTGGTGTTTTACCTTCCCTCACCTCCGGTCTGAGCCGCAGCAGCTTCGTCAGTGTAATTACAGCTGGAAATATATTGTAATATATTGTATGCAGCATTTTAATTTAATTCATTTCTTTAAGATGCCATTTCCAAACCTGTATGGTTTGAGTCCCCTGGTACAACTTTCAGTCTATAACCAGCTCTAAAGGACTCATCATTGATCAATTAAAATGAGATTGATTTTGGTGAATCTGTGCATTTTACCCCTTTAAGCTAATGAGAGTTAATTACCCCATATCTATGAGTGTAAAAGCCCCCCTGGAACTCAAAGTGCCCGTAATCACCGTGCTCTTTAAATATATGAGGGCTCTGCATCACAAACGGAACTATAAAAGCAGCAAATGAAAAACACAAAGAGTTTATGATGAGCAGTAAATGCACCAACACAGCTGAGACAGCAACCCGACAAAACGGACGCCACTTAGAAGCCACCGAGGCTCGGCAGTCCCAGCTGGCAGGGGGTAGAAGTGGGCTGGTTTGTTCCCTGGTTCAGCTAAATCTAAAATCATGATGACGATGTTTACCTTTTCTCCATGGCAACAAGGCTAGATTTACATTGCATGGTGCTGTTTAGCTGCTTCACCATATCAGTTTCTGATTAAGGAAGTGGCCACGCATGTCTGGAATTCTTCAGATGATGGTTGGCTGAACCACCGTGATTCCAAAAGACATCTGCCCCACTGCTGTGATACAGCCCTGCCCTGCACTCATTACATTCTTATACTCTGCATTTCAGTGCAGGTAAGACCCTCAAACCTTTAGTTTGCGGTGATTGTCAGTACTTTCATCTTAAAGTAAGAGGGTCCCGGGTTAAATTCCCGATTGGGGTAGACAAAGGGCTTCTCTGTAAGGATATAATACTTTTTTTTACTTGGCTTGGTGGTCAGCACGTTCTCAGCGATTCAGGTTCGAATACCAATCTGGGTAGAGTTTGTATGTTTTCCCCGTGTCCATGTGGGTTTCCTCCAGGTTCTCCAGTTTCCTCTCACAATCCAAAGACATGGAATCATTGTATGTGTGCACAGTAATAGATTGGCGCCCTGTCCTGTGTGTATCTACCCTGCAGCCGAAACATTCTCCACTGGATGGGCATGGGAATGGGGACACCCCCCATTGACCCCAGTGGAGGATGTAGATGAAATGAGATAGGATGGGACTGTTTAACGATCCCAATAAAACTCAGAGCCATGATACACTATGTGTTAAGGGGTAAATTTGGTGGGCAGAGGGTTTGAGCCTCTAACCCAGACACACTGACCACGGAGATACTTTGCTATGTGTGCCCTATGTGTGGGTTCTGCATGTCCTCCCTGTGCCTGAGTGCATACCATAAGTGCACCATACCATAGCTTGCATGTGATGTTAGCGTTCCAACTCCTAGACCACCTTATAATTGACTTGAAACATGATGGAGATGCTTATTTGAGAACCCTATTCATTTTTGTCTTCGAAAAAAAAAAACTAATTAGACCACGAGTGTCAAATATGGACATAATGAGGACATGACTTCAGTGCTCTGCAAATCTTCCATCCATCCATCCATCCATCCATCCATTATCTTCCGTTTTATCCTCTATTAGGGTCGCGGGGGGTTCCCTCAGGCGATGGGGCAATTTGGAGAACTCAATTGACTTGATCCATGTTTTTGGACTGTGGGAGGAAACCAGAGAACCCGGAGGACACCCACGCGGACACGGGGAGAACATGGAAACTACACCCAGATTGGAACCAGAACCAGAACCAGGAATCCCAAGCGCTGAGAGGCAAACGTGCTGAGCCCCATTACCTTTATATGGGCCATACTTTATGATATAAAGAGGTATGTCTATCCTTTACATTTCATGTCATTAATCACACCCTCCAAAGCAACAACACAAGTCAGTAGTTAAGGAAAACCAGCCACACTGTAGTTTGATCAAACCTGACATGTTTAGTAGTTTCCAACTGTCCTGGTTTCAGGGCACCGCAGGCCCTTCCACAAACACCCACTTTAACTCAATAATGGACTGTTAATAAGCTGATTAGTTGGATCCGGTTTGTTCAGAGAAGAGAAAGCCACTGAAAAAAAGTGTGCGCGGGGAAGGGGGGGGGGGGGCTGGACCATGACTGAGGAACACAGCTGTAAAAGAGCAATATATTACTTAGAACCTGTAAAAGAACAGGGATTTTAAACAGGATGTTTTCTGCATAGTGATCTGTAACTGGAGCACTTACATTGTATCAGAGAGTAGAACAGATGTTAGCAGACACGCAAATCAAATTCATTCATTCATACATTTTCTAAGCTGCTTGTCCTTGTTGGTGTGATGGAGGTTACTGTAGGCTACACCATTATTCACGACGACAACATCGGAAGCACCTTAAAACGTGATCCAGCCCTTTGATGGTCAAACATGCAAACCAATGAACAATGGTGGATGAATGGATTTGAGAGCCATTCTCAAGTAAACTACAGTCATGGCCAAAAGTTTTGAGAATGATACAAATATAAATTTTTACAAAGTCTACTGCTTCAGTTTTTATAATGGCAATTTGCATATACTCCAGAATGTTATAAAGAGTGATCAGCTTAACGGCAATTAATTGCAAAGTCAATGTTTGCCTAGAAAATGACCTTTATCCCCAAAATACATTTCAACTTCATTGCAGCCCAGCCTTAAAACGACCAGCTAACATTGTTTCAGTGATTGCTCCATTAACACAGGTTTGGGTGTTGATGAGGACAGGGCTGGAGATCAATCTGTCACAGCTAGAAAGATTGCACCCCAGTCAACAAGCTATCACATCATCAAGGTTCCATTGTTGCCAAAAAGGCTCCAGGGCGCCCAAGAAAGACCAGCAAGCGCCAGGACCGTCTCTTAAAAGTGTTTTAGCTGCTGTATCGGGCTACCAGCAGTGCAGAGCTTGCTCAGGAATGGCAGCAGGCAGGTGTGAGTGCATCTGCACGCACTGTGAGGCGGAGACTCTTGGAGCAAGGCCTGGTCTCAAGGAGGGCAGCAAAGAAGCCACTTCTCTCCAGAAAAAACATCAGGGACAGACTGATATTCTGCAAATGTACAGGGAGTGGACTGCTGAGGACTGGGGTAAAGTCATTTTCTCTGATGAATCCCCTTACCGATTGTTTGGGACATCTGGAAAACACATCTTATTCGGAGAAGACGAGGTAAGCGCTACCACCAGTCTTGTCTCATGCCAACTGTAAAGCATCCTGAAACCATTCATGTGTGGGGTTGCTTCTCAGCCAAGGGAATCGGCTCTCTCACAGAATAAAGAATGGTGCCAGAATGTCCTCCGAGAGTAACTTCTCCCAACCATCCAAAAGCAGTTTGGTGATCAACAATGCCTTTTCCAGCATGATGGAGCACCTTGCCACAAAGCAAAGGTGATAACTACATGGCTCAGGGAACAAAACATAGAGATTTTGGGTCCATGGCCTGGAAACTTCCCAGATCTTAATCCCATTGAGAACTTGTGGTCAATCAAGACAAACAAAAACCTAATGCAAGCATTGATTGTGCAAGAATGGATGCTATCAGTCAGCATTTGGTCCAGAAGTTGATTAAGAGCATGCCAGGGAGAATTGCAGAGGTACTGGGAAGAAGGGCCAACACTGCAAATATTGACCTGCTGCATTAACTCATTCTAACTATCAATAAAAGCTTTTGTTACTCATAATATGATTGCAATTATGTTTCTGAATGTGATAAAAACATCTGACTAACACACAAAAACCACAGGGCAGAAGATCATGTGAAAATATAATATTTGTGTCATTCTCAAAACTTTTCGTCATGACTGTAAAAACATCTGAGACCCAGAGGATTATGGGACATGGGGTCAGGGTCTGGTTTTGGTTCTGAGACTCATTCATCATCTAAATAAACCTGTTTTGAGGAGACTAAATTACCTGAACATTATACAAAAGAGTAGAGGGGAAGTCCATCTATTCATTATCTTCCACTTTGTCCTCTACGAGGGTCGCTGGGGGTGTTCCCCATGCCCATCCAGGGGAGAACGTTTCGGGTGCTGGGCAGATACACCCAGGACAGGACACCAATCTATCGCTGGGCACACACTCCACCAATCTATTGCTGGGCTCACACAAACACACTCCAAAGGGGGCAATTTCGAGCATTCAGTTGACCTTGATCCACGTTTTTGGACTGTGGTAGGAAACCGGAGAACCCGGAGGAAACCCACACGGTGAGAACATGGAAACTCCACCCATATCAGGATTTGCACCAGGAATCCCTAGCGCTGAGAGGAGAACATGCCAACCACTAAGCCACCCGACTTAAGTTCGTAACTATGGAATTACAAAGTGCATCGCTTTGATAACTGGAGCAGATAGAGTGGCTGATGAGTGGATGTACTAATCTTTGGAGCTCTTTCTGTTTGATAATTTGTTATGACGGAACACAATGTGCCTCCTCTCTCTTCCCCAGGTCGATCTCTCCCATCACCTGGTTGTCCACCTTTCAAATATTTGCTCTTCCCGGGCCCTTGCTTTTCTAGAGAGTGTTTTCAGCACACAGAAGCTCTTCATATGGCCGAATGTTTGGTTTAGCAGCGGGTGGCTGCCCTGAGTCGGCCGGCCCATCGACTGTTCTCTGTCTTAGGGCATGCTGGCTCGCTGAGCCCCACACACTGCACCCATTCAGCTCAAAAACTCAGACAGGATAGAGTCGGGATTGTTTTTCTTGCCCTAGCGGCAATGGTAGGAATGCTGAGCTCTAGTTCCTCTCTGGGAAAAAAGGGGGAAAAGGTTCTTGCATTTCCATGCTCAAATCTAATCTGTCACTTCATACCTCTTTCCTCTCTAACTCACTTCTGCTCACCTCGCTGAAAAACACTGGTGTAAGTAAGAGACCATGGAGCATTTAGGGCATTTAGTAAAAGGCCTCTGTTTTTATATATTTTTTATATTTTCTTTACTGTGGATAAATATAACACCTTGTGGCAAATGTTGCAGATGAGTGATTACACTAGTTGTGGCAACCGCTGCTTATAAGGGTTCATATAAGTTGTGTCAACTGCCAATGGGGATTACACTAGTTGTGGCAACCATTGTTTAGAAGGTATTTTATTAGTTGCAGCAACTGTTGTTTATAAGGGATTATAGTACTTATGGCAACCGTTATTATGAGGGATTACACTAGTTGTGGCATCTGTTGTAAATGAGGGATTACAATAGTTGTGGTAACTGCTGTTTATTAGGCATTAAACTAGTTGTGGCAACCATTGCTTATAAAGGATTATAGTAGTTGCAGCAACTGCTGTTAATGAGGGATTACGTTAGTTATGGCACCCATTGTTTAGAAGGATTATATTAGTTGTAGCAACTGCTGTTATCGAGGGATTACACTAGTTGTGGCAACTGCGTCTTATAAACATTATAGTAGTTGTAGCAAATGAAAAAACTGGCAACTGCTGTTTATGAGGGATTACACTGGCCATTGACAACCATTGTTAATGAGGGAATACTGTAGGTATGGCAACCATTGTTTATAAGGATTATAGTAGTTATAGCAACTGCTGTTATTGAAGGATAACACTAGATCTGGCAACGACAGTTTATAAACATTATAGTAGTTGTAGCAAATGAAAAAAACGGGCAACTGCACTTTATGAGGAATTACACAGGTTGTGGCAACCATTGTTTATGAGGGATTACAGTAGTTGTGGCATAGACTATCTCTCTGTGCATTTATGTATATGTTTATTATCCATCCATTATCTTCTGCTTAATCCTCTATTAGGGTCACGGGGGGGGGGTTCCCCATGTCCATCCAGGAAATAAAGTTTCGGGCGTTGTGCTGATACACCCAGGACAGGGGGGCAATCTATCATTGGGCACACACTCACTCACACAGACACACTCTATATGGGGCAATTTGGAGAACTCAATTGACTTGATCCATGTTTTTGGACTGTGGGAGGAAACCGGAGAACCCGGAGGAAACCCACGCGGACACGGGGAGAACATGGAAACTCCATCCAGATGGGGATTCGAACCAGGAATCCCTAGCGCTGAAAGGAGAACATGCCAACCACTAAGCCGTGTGTTTATTAATATAATTATTTCACCTTTTATTTAATCATTTCAACCAGACTGATCCCAAACCTCATCATGCAACGACATCATGCAAGTCATCGATTTCTATGAACATTCTAATTGGAAACATTTAACTTTTTGTGAGATTGGCCTAATTAAATGTGTTGTAATTAACACCCCAGTCAAACACAATTAAATCCTAAAAAATGACAGACTTCTAACATTAAAACCCTTTTAAATGTTTAAGTGCTTAAAGCTGAGAAAGAACAAACGGCGTGTGATTTTTCTGAAGGCATTAGTCGTCTCAGCGGCAGCTGAGGAGGAGTCGTTACCGGAACGCACTGTTTCAACACCATTCATTATCATGGCTTCTGGAAGCTAAAGGTTTGTCTTTTTATAGCACGGGTGGGGTCACCGGGTCCATGTGGCCACCATAATTCACATGTGTGGGAATGTGGCTTCTATTTAGTCCGGAGAAAAGAGGAAAGAGGTGGAGAACAAGGACAAGGAAGAAGAAGAGAATTAGAGACAGAAATAAAACCAGTATACGGAGGAAAGTGGGATTCGGCGGCACTGATTTAGTCGGCAGTCGCAAATCTTGAGGGCGAACACTGGGCCTTTGTGTGGAGAAACAACCCGGCTTAACAGAGAGAGGATGCACAATTACAACCGGAGCTGTCGGGGGGGGGGGGGGGGGGCAATGCATGTAAGGGAGTGCATTTTCCTTCCACCACACCATATGTTGAATGAACTGTCAGTTTGTTTTTTGTGCCTTAGAGGAAATATGCAATAGCCCTCCTGATTAGTGATGTCATACGATAGGGGACACATGCCTGGTGGGTGGTAATTGGGGGTAAACCACTTAATCCGCATTTAAACCAGTTAATCGGGATTAATATTAGAAATTATCTACTGCCCAATTAATACAGCAGAGTGATGCAAGCTGCTGCAACAGTCAGTTAAGTACATTTGTAATAAATATATTTAAATATATTTGTGACATCACAGACTGCCCCCTCACTTTTTTACCTTACAGATTAATCAGAGCTTGATCCTAGTAGAATACTGACGCACCAAACCCCGTTCATGACAGATCAGCCCCACATGTACAGATGCTTTCAGCCCTTATTGCCGCCTGAAGCTTCAGCCTCTCCAGGGGCAGGAATTATGGAAACACGGTGAGCCCCTTTTATCTGAAACAGCTCTCTGCCCCCATGTCCCAAACCCATTAAACAACACCCTCTGGCGTAAAGCCACCACCAAACCAGATTCTACTTCCTGTGGAGGTCACCCTCCTGGGACGGAAAATTTGACGTAGCTGAATCCTACTCTAAGCGATCTCTTAATTCACCGTCCCCCGAAGTGTTGCTGGAAAAAATGGGGCCCTGGAGTTGGGAGGGGTATAGAATTTGAGATAACCTTGGGGTCTACGTTAGATACTGCTATTTACAAGTTACAAAATTCTAACTAGATGAAGCAGTCCTACGGCCTGAAGATGTTACTCTGGTTTACATTTCATTTAAGGACGTCATGTAGAGTCCAGGGCGGTATAGTGGCTTAGTGGTTGGCATGTTCCCCTCTCAGCGCTAGGGATTCCCGGTTCAAATCCCAATCTGGGTGGAGTTTCCATGTTCTCCCCGTGTCCGCGTGGGTTTCCTCCGGGTTCTCCGGTTTCCTCCCACAGTCCAAAAACATGGATCAAGGTCAATTGAATTCTCTAAATTGCCCATGTAGAGTGTGTTTGAGTGAGTGTGTCCAGTGATAGATTGCCCCCCTGTCCTGGGTGTATCTGCCCAGCGCCCGAAACTTTCTCCCCTGGATGGGCATAGGGAACCCCACCGCGACCCTAGTAGAGTATAAAGCGGAAGATAATGAATGGATGGATGTTCTAAAGAGGGGCGGCACGATGGCTTAGTGGTTAGCACGTCCACCTCTCAGCACTGGGGATTCCCAGTTCGAATCCCAATCTGGGTGGAGGGGTGGAGTTTCCATGTTCTCCCCGTGTCCATGTTGGTTTCCTCCAGGTTTTCCGGTTTCCTCCCACAGTCCAAAAACATTAATCAAGGTCAAGTGTATTCTCTTAAATCCTCCATGTAGAGTATGTTTGAGTGAGTGAGTGTGCCCAGTGATAATTTGCCCCCCCTGTCCTGGGTGTATCTGCCAAGTGCCCAAAACGTTCTCCCTTGGATGGGCATGGGGAACCCCACCACGTCCCTACTAGAGGACAAAGCGGAAGGTAATGGATGGATGGATTGTGATTACATTGTGATTATGTGTGTATACATACATTATTTGTAGTATTTCTCTATTATGGTTAATTACAGCAATCATAATAATACGTGGGAACAGATTTCTGATGAAAGTGTAAGTGAATCTAAGGTACATTTCAATTATAAAGCTTTACGAGTCTTCATTCTCTCTTGTTTTCTTTAGAATCCTATACAATGTGGTTATAGTTACCTTAAAGTATTTATGATACACTGGAAAAACTTGCAAACTGTTTGTAAGTGATAAATGATGTCTGCAACTGCTTTTAGTGCTTTTAGATCATAAATCCATTAACATCACTGATTAATTAAACACAAACCATATTTACCTTCATGTCAAAGTCTTTCCATTGCAGAAATACATGATATGGATAAAAACTATTGAGACACACCTTTAACATGTTGGAATCAGGGGGTTTGCCAGCAGTTTGGGGAAGGCCTGTTTCTGTTCCAGAACTATGCCTCAAGGTTCAATGCAAGGTCCGTGGACGTTTCAGTCCTCAAGGCAGGAGACGGAGCTGGAGATAACAGAGATGAAGAGATGAAGATGCTGTGACATTAGAAGTCATTAGAAGTGATGAAAATAGAGAAGATTGTGAATGAGTTTATTAGCAGGGTGGCACAGGTAGGACATTTTAAAGACAAGGTTAGGGAAATAAGATTGAGGTGGTTTGGACATGTACAGAGGAGTGTTGAGGTTCATTGGGACAAGGATGCTGAGGATGGAGCCACCAGGGAGAAGGAGGAGAGAAAGGCCAAAGAGGAGGTTTACGGATGTGGTGAGGGAGAACATGCAGGTGGTGGTGGGAATGGTGGAGGATGCAGGACATGGGGACTAGATTAATAGCAACCCCTTGTGTATTTTAAAAGTCAGTTAAAGTCGGATGTGAAAGACATTCTTATTGAGATTTGCAACAAATCCGCATATCTGAATATGATCCCTGCAGCAGATGTGTTCTCAGTGACTCATTTAAACATAGGTGCTCAAACTTTTGCACATACTGTACAGGATAAATATGCACTCCTGGGAATTTAGCAGAGAAAAAAAATGGGCAGCAAGGAAAAAGCCACAGTTTGTTCACAGACAGCCGGATTGAAAAAAAAAAAGAACCCACATAAGCCACCATATATAATTAGCTTTTTTTAGATAACGAGCTACCAAACTGCATCGACTCATTTATCTGCAAGTTTTGTTTCTCAGAGTTAAAGAGGTCCGGCTTGTGAACTGCTGAAGCTCTGAAACGTTGCTCTGTTGTTGATTCTCTAGTGAGAATGTGAGAGAAGCACCTGGTTCAAGACGAAGTTGTTATGAGTTGAAAACAGGACAAAGATGCAGATGAATAAAAAAAAAAAAGAAAAACTTTGTTAAGTAGCAAAATCAAAGGTCAAAGAACGAAAAAGAGTCTGCGAAGAGCGGACTTGGACTCGGAAACACGCTCAGAACGTAACTGAAAAGTTATTCAAACCTTAAGGGGTGAATTAGAACCACGGGCTACCAATCCCAAAACCAGAGGGCTACTGTTGCACCACTAGGGAACTAATGCAGGTTGAGCCAACCAGGCTCCACAACTTAAGCGCAGGATGCAAATGCAGTTTCCCCACTCAAGAGGTGGACCTGCTCCCCGCTTTGCACCTAAAAACTTAGAGGAAGAGGGGAAGGGGGAAAGACAGCAATTAGACAAATGGAAAAACACAATTTGTTATTTTTTAGTCACCTGGTCTGAAACCCGGGTCTGCTGAGTCAGAGCTGAGCACTTAGCAGGATTGCCAATGAAGGGAGCACCATAAAGGCTAAGATGCAGGCTCGGGTTCCATACGACACACTGCTGGTCGGTAGGCCTTAGTCTACAGAGGTCCCAGCAACTCCTAGACTTTCCCTGCTTAACAAAGAGCTGAAATACCTCCCGTCTCCTGACGGTACCACGGCTGACCCCTCTAAACGGGCCCAGTCGTACCCACTAACCCTACAATTGCAAGTGTGACCCATACAGTGGCAAAATAAAGGCTGCCGCACTTACCAGCCACAGAGCAGCTCCTTAAATAAGGAAGCTGCAGCGGGTGCACGGTAGCCCTGATTAGGATCTCCAGGATAAAAGACCCACACACAAATGCTCTGTAACTTCAATGGCACCTGGTGCCAGAGCTGCGTGTGTGGGATGATCCAGAGACCCTAAAAGAAGTAAAGTTACCTGGTTAATAAATATAAAATACTCTTCAGGTTCTAGTATCTTCTAGAACAAAAGTTTCAGTTTCTTTGTCTCAACATTGTCATTCAAATATGCAAAACTCTGCAGCCCGTCTTGTGTTTAACCAGCCCAAGCGAACTCATTTCACTCCATTACTCATTTCTCTCCATTGGCTCCCTGTAGCTGCTGCATTCAGTACAAGTCACTGACTCTGGCATACAGAACCATTTCTGGATCTTCCCCCTCCTACCTTTACTCAATCTTTTCAAAATACACTTCGACTCGTTCACTTTGCTCCAGTGATGATTGCCGCCTGGAGATTCCACCTCACCGAGGAGCTGATTCTCACGCTGTGGTGTTCACCACTGCAAAATGGTGGAACCATCTTCCCAACTCTGTCTGTAATGCAGAATCACTAAGCAGTTTTAAGAAACTACTGAAGACGCATCTTTTTAACAAACACCTGTTGTAAAAAAAAAAGGGGGCGGGGGCGAGCAGCATCAAATAACAATCAGGTTTGATGAATTTACGGTGTAGTTGGTTTTCTGCATAACTTCTGACTTGTAATGTTCTCATTTGTAAGTCACTTTGGATAAAAGCGTCTGCTAAATGTAAATGTAATTGTCATAAAACAATGTCATAATGTACCACTTGCTGGTGCTTTGGCTTAATGAGTTTGTGATGACCCCATTTATTTTACAACACAGTTCACAATCATTATAATAAAAAGATAACAGTCAGATATAACGCCTGTGTTTTATATTCAGAGGTGGACTCAGGTCTCTCAGGTCCATCCATCCATTATCTTCCGCTTAATCCTAAATTAGAGCCGCGGGGGTGGTTTCCCATGCCCATCCAGGGGAGAAAGTTTCGGGCGCTGGGCAGATACACCCAGGACAGGGTGTCAATCCATCGCTGGGCACACACTCACTCACTCAAACACACACTATATGGGGCAATTTGGAGAATTCAATTGACCTTGATCCAGGTTTTTGGACTGTGGGAGGAAACCGGAGAACCCGGAGGAAACCCACGTGGACATGGGCAGAACATGGAAACTCCACCCAGATGGGGATTCTAACCGGGAATCCCAAGTGCTGAGAGGAGAACATGCTAACCACTAAACCACCGTGCTGCCGGTCTCTCAGGTCCTCTAGGCTTAATTTGTTAAACAGACTGGAATATCCTGGACTTTTGTAGAGAACATGCATACTCTACACAGACAGTTACTGAGGGCAAATAATCAAACTGACTTTCCTCACCACTCGGAAAGATATACGAAGTTACTCCAATTTGGTATGATGTCATCCTTATAGCCCTATAATTAACTGTGATTGAAGGAAACAGGCATGAAGCACACAGGAGGTTTTTAAGGGTATCAGAGTTCATGCAGTTAATTATTTCATCTCAACGTAAATGCTGTTAATGTCCACACGAGGGCAGCAACGCGCTGCTAATTACGAGCCACTCAATCGCGTTGTTTCTCAAACTTATATTATACTACATTATCAGTTTTAACCTCGTTCTACACCTTAAACACCACCTTATTTATACAAAACCCAGTGTTCACAGTAATTAAATAAAAATCAGTAGTAAGCAATAGAGACTCGGCTGTTTGAAAGGTTTTTATGGATTTGCAAAAGCACAATCCTCTGTGTTGACATTTAGACATTAAGTTAACTCAACCTGAGTGGTAACAATGTGTGAAATACTTACAAAACGTAATAAAAGCTCTCACAGACAGAATTTGCATGTTTCTCCATAGTTGTATGCATGTGTGTCTGTTCTGATTATCCTGTGAGTGCTGGGATAGGCTCCACGACTCATTGTATTACATTTCAATAGGTAATTTTGCAGATGCTTTTATCCAAAGCTATTTACAAATATCCCAACCTAATGTTTGGGGTCAGAACGCAGGGTTGATTAGGCACCCATAAGGGGTAAAGGACCCACACTGGTAACATCAATGGACCTGAGATTTTAAACCCACTACCACACCCACTCCCACCTACTCCCCACACGACCTTGAGGAATGGTAAGAAGATGTTAAAATTATGAGATTGTCTTAGATTTAATAATATTTTGACATTTTGTTTAGATATTTGGGTTCATTTTGGAGCTCATCGATGCAGTGCCGACTGCTTACTTGAATTATTACAGTGTCCAGCTAGTGGAGGTCGCTGTTGCTGCACAATTGAAAATTAAGTTATTTAGATTTTTTTTATTTATTTTTAATAAATCTATTTTAAAAACAGATGAATTTGTCTAACACATTTAACCCACCAGTGCAGTGAAACACACACTGTTGAAGTGGGCCCCGATCGGTGGGCAGCCCTGTATAAGGTGCCTACGACTGCTTCCATTACCCGATTCCCCACAGTCTCTTACCCCATCAGAGTGCCTATGCAGTGGCAGTAGCAGTGAGTGGAGTGTGCTGCCGTGTCGTTATAGTGCATTAGTACAGTTTTAACTTTAGGCCTAAGGTCCTGAGGTCTTGAGGAATATATATAAGCATTCCCTCACCACCTGTCTGTACGTATCCCCCAAAATGTGACAGGGTCCTGTGTTACTTAGGATGTTAATCCATTATTAACCCAGCACCGTCCGGTAATCCTGATAGAGATATTCACTGAATAAAGTGCCCACAGCAGGCTCTCGATTTCAGTGTCCTATGTGTTTCCTGTGTTAGATGAATGATAAGCAGACGTGCTGTCACCGCACCAACACCCCCTCCCTCCTCATTCTGATATTAATCCCCTTCTTTTTGCTACAGGGAGCCTCTCGCTTAAACCAAATGCCCTCTGGGCACAGTCTCCCCGAGTAAGGCCTTCGCGTCTGATACGAAAATGTAACCTTGAACTTTAAGCCAAGATTTCTGCTGCCTGAAAATGCAATTCTGCATTTCTTCTTCCTCTGGCAGACCGGAATCCGCTCACATCGAGTCATGCTTCTTCATAAAACGAATACATCCCTTTTAATGGTTCTAATATACCTCTGCCTTCTCCATTCTGCCTGTTTTCATTCCAGCCGTAGATGGTTTTCAGCCTCATGCGTCTGTTCACTTCTCTGCCCATCACCCTGTCGAGGCTTAATGTATTCATTTCACAAGGCTTGAACCTGGCCTTTCAAACCGCAAGCCATTTTTATGTCTTATCACAGCCGGGCCACAAAGGCCAAGACTGGGCTGGTGCTATTAGAACTAGCACAGGGCCAGATACGCCTTAATGTGACTGACAAATTGTCTGGGATCGTGGCTTTGATTGACACCGCACCTGAGCAGGTGGGTAGACTGATAACGAGGCCCAACATCACACGCCCCTAATCTAATTACTAGTAAAAAGTGGAAATTCCAGAAACCAGTCGGAGGAAAAGTCTGTGCGTTTACTTTCCTTTTACTCAAATTGTTCTGCATTCAAAATCTATGGCTGCATTATGAAGTCCTGTCTTAACCCATCAAACACCTTTTGAGATGAACTAGAACAGTGACTGTTAACCAGCATCCTTTAAATAACATTAGTATCTGACCTCACATTCGCATTTTTATATAAATCCTTCCCGGAAGTGTGAACACTGTGGAAGTGTGACCTAAAAACGAATGCCATGTCACAGCATGCTGGAAAGTAGGCGTGCCGCAGAGTACCTCGGATGCAGATGTGACCCCTAAAACCCAAACCTCACCTCAGACAGGGCTAATCTAATTACTTGGCATGTACACAGGCATCCCAATTCCTCTGAACGATCTAAAGTTGCCATCTAAGCCTGAAACATTTAATGCCACTGTTTCCTAGTGATTAGTAATTACCTGATGATGGCAGTCTGAAGGTTTGGGTTTTCAAACCCTCCAAAAGGTGAAGGACCCTCAACTCTCATTGCTCCAGGGGTACTGTATCATGGCTGACCCTGTGCTCTGACCCGGACGTATAACAGCATCTGCAAAATGACATATTGTAAATGTAATGTTATATACATTCACCTTCACGTGTCCTGTAGCTTACCTCTGGGTCCAACAGTGACCAAACTTGACCTTTACTTAGCGCTCGCTGTCACTCAACACGTTACTTTGTTAATGCGTTTAACGGTATGATTTGCGACCCAGCATTTTAGTTAACGAAGTTATAAATCACTCAGTTTGTGTCGCATTTATAACATGCGCTGCCTCACGATGCACAAGTGACCTGATCCAGATGCTTCCGAACGTTCTCCAGGCTGAACTCTGACCGGAACAGCATCTGCCACGCTGAGGCCGCGGCACAAAAATCGAGTATAAACACACTTCCAAACAATGAAAATTAATTAACTCATGTTTAGATTATCTTCGTGTAAACCTTTCGGGCCTTGCGTTTGAATCACCCCTCAGGCCACGTTGTGGTTTATTTGCTTTGTAGGGTTGTGAAGGGACGGGTCGCTTTTCAGTGTTTATGCGGGGTGCGTTGGGTCATGTGAGACAGAAGTGAGTCTAACACAAAGCAAAACCTGTGATATTATTAACAGATGTTCTGTTCTTTATTTAGTACTGAAAACCTCCGACTTTGATTATTTCTCTGTAATGTACTGTGATTCCACTTTAAAGGATGGCTGATGTAAAACATGCATGATTTTAAGCAATGTACTTGCATACCTAAACCAGTCAAACATTTTATTAGGCGGCCTGAGATGGACGAAATGCAATAATTTACAGTCAGTGTTCCAATTAAAATTTTATTAAAAAAACGACGGGGCAGCACGGTGGCTTAGTGGTTAGCACGTTCGCCTCTCAGCGCTAGGGATTCCCGGTTCGAATCCCCATCTGGGTGGAGTTTCCATGTTCTCCCAGTGTCTGCGTTGGTTTCCTCCGGGTTCTCCGGTTTCCTCCCACAGTCCAAAAACATGGATCAAGTTAATTGAATTCTCAAAATTGCGAGTGTGTCTGTGTGAGTGAGTGTGTGCCCAGCGATGGATTGCCGCCCTGTCCTGGGTCTATCTGCCCAGCACCCGAGACGTTCTCCCCTGGATGGGCATGGGGAACCCCACCGCGACCCTAATAGAGGATAAGCGGGAGATAATGAATGAATGAATGAATGATAAAAAAACAACTTATACGTAGCTTCTGTAAATTATGATGCCTATTCCAGAGCTAGTAGGTCAGCAGTCCATCTCAGACGTACATAATCTCTCTCTCTCACACACACACACACACACACACACACGCACACACACACACACACACACACACACACACACACACACACACACACACACACTGATTTGTGGTGTAGTGTGTAGTGATTAGCTCATCCACCTCTCAGTATTCAGGATTGAATCCCGATCTGGGTGGAGTCTCCAGTTTCCTCCCACAGTTCAAAAACATGGATTCAAGGTGAATTGGCTACTCTTAACTACCCCTATCTGAATTGCCCCTTAATAGTGTGTGTGTGTGTGTGTGTGTGTGTGTGTGTGTGTGTCCAGCAATGGATTGGCATCCTGGTCTGGGTGTTTCTGCCCAGCATAGGAAACCCCCCATGAACCAGTTGAGAATTAAATGGTCAAGATAATGAGATGAAAATGTTATGCTTTACTTTACTAGGTCGAAAACCTATTTTACTAAATATCTGTAATCATATTTTTATTTAAAACAAACTCTACAGTTTGTTAATAATAGAGATGTAACATTACCCATGTAATATATATAATATATATATATAATAGAATAGCAAGTATATACAGTACATATAAATGCAATATGGTGCTATTTCATAGTCTAAACACTAGGCGACGCACTATGACGTGAGAATCGATGGTCCCTGAAAATAAGCTCAGATTCTGCTATTTAAACTTTAACAGAACATTTTAGGGCAAATACATTTTCAAAACAAAGTTCCTAATATTTTGTTGTAAATAAAACTAAACGTGTTGTTTGCATTAATTTTGTATGAAAAAATATATGTATCAATTTGAGTTGATATTACTTACACAGTACGGACACAGCGATTCCTCCACCTTCAGTAAAATACAAAAAATAATGATAAAAGAATAACATGCTGTTAGCGGCTACTAACGTTTAGACATTTAAACAAAATAAATTTGAAGATAAAGGTGTTGCAGCTGAAAACAATTAACAACTACAAAAGAAAACCGCTGTAAAAAGGGAAATAAAACAGTCATCATCCCGTTAACGTTAATAACAGTTAACAGCTAATACTTACAAACAGACGACATTAAAACATTTGTATATTTATAAAAACAGAAACCCTGCCCTGATTGTGTAGTGTATTTTGTAGAATAACTACAATTAATCTGTTAATCTAAATCTAAATCTATAACAAAGAATATCAATACAGAGAAAGACGCTAGCAAAGAAAGCTAATAGCATCATCACTAATGCTACAAAATACTTCTTATATAAATCATGATTTCTAAACATTAATATTTCGCGTTTTCTTTATTTAAAGATGCTTTTTTTCACTTTTAAACATACTGTTACAGTGAAAAGTCAAAACTAGCTCGATTTATAATGTACATCAATGTTGTTAAAACTTCTTATGTTGTATTTTATTAATAACTAATACTGCAATGCTCTCTAAGCAAAATGAAAGCATTAAATTGATTTAAGAAACTGTGAGTAACTGGGTCTAAATGTTTGAATGGAGTAAGAGTGCAACATCATTTCTTTAACGGTACACTATGTGGACAAAAATATTCACACACATCTCGTAATCATTGTAATTGGGTTTTTCATGTAGTGTAATATATGCAATTAAACATCTGGCGATTTGATATCCAACTATGTGGGGACAGTTTGGGGAGGACATTTCTGTTCCTGCATGACTGTGCATCTTTAAAGACATGGATGGGTGAATTTGGTGTGAATCCAGTTGGCCCTCAGAGGACAGAGACCAGCACATATGTATTTGAGGTAACAATCAGCAGCTCATTAAGTGTTTGACCTCCAAATTTACAGAATTTCCAAAATTCAATGTTCCCATGAGCTTAAAACACAATCAAAGAAGGTTTTTAGATCTGATCATTGAATTGGCAAAATTTTAGATGAGTTTAAGAAGTCAGACATTATAATTATTTATATTGTTTATTACATAAAAATAGATCATTTACACACATCGGCCATTTAGCAAAGACTTATTTTCTGTGTTGTAAAAAGTGATGAAGCTCTGACATCTACATGCTGGATTTAGGCTCAATGTAGGTAAAAAAAAGGCAAGTTAGACAGTATATTAGAACAAGGTTATAAAATACTTTTTGGTGCACTTGATCTGATACGATACGTCCGCTTTGATTTATGAAATAATTTAAAGTCTTTTATGGAGGCTTTCGCTCATCTTCAGGAAACTGTCTTCAGTGGGCACTGTGCCGCCGTTTCGTGGTGAGACCTGAAGAAATTCACAAGGTAGTTTCTTTAATCACGTATGTTAGATTCATTCTGTTTGTATTGTGATAGGTATCAATAATGAGGGTTGTACCTGTTGTGGATGACTGGAAACGATGGTCTAGGAGGAAGTGCTGGGGATTTGGGGCTTTGAACATTTTCTTGATCTGTTAAAAATATAGCGGAATCAATAAAGAATTAGAGATTCAAGAATTTTAACCATCAACATCACTACTACTTTAATAATATACAGGTAACAGTTATTATATATGGTTAAATTGCAGCCTTTGTTGAATTTTCTGGTAGTAATAATCTAACATTCTCTTTAGGAAAGATATTTATATATATTTATATTTTATATAAGATATTTAAATATATCTTAATATATTTTCTACAAACATTTATGAATATTTGCTTTTTTCTATAAACATAATACTACACATGCAATTTTTCCCTAAATGCAAACATACACCACATTTAATTTGTAAGTATGTGCACATTTCAATGCAGTTTCATATATAATCATTTGCAATTTATTATATTGTTATTTGTATTTTAATGATAAAGGGAAAAACTATTGTGGTCTGTACAAAAAACCCTTATACTTATAATAAAATGTTTTATTTAGCAAAAAAATTGTTATATTTGGTTTAAAAGAAAACAATGCAGCTTTTAATTATGTTTTCTATTAAGGATCTGATTTTTAAAACTTGGAAAAATAATAATAATAATAAATAATAATAATAATAATAATAATAATAATAATAATAATAATAATAATAATAATAATAATAAAACTGTTTAATTAAAAATAAAGAGTTCGAAATTTTGCAGTATAGGAATTATAGGACTATATTTAATTTATAAAGCATTGCTTCCCACCCACGATGATGACCAGTGGTTCCTATTTTACATAGTGGAGGTTAAATTATTGTAGAAGTAATGCTTTAACAGCTTGGAGAACTATTTTTTACTAAACGAATGTAATTGTATTGTAAAGTGAGTCCCAAGACAAACTTTACAGTTTGTGAATCATACAGAATCAAAACTATTATAGTCTATAGAAAAAGTATTCCAAATATTTACCTAGAATTACCTAATTTTTTTACTCATTAAGAATTTTACCATTTTAAATCCAAATAAGCCAGTTAAAATGAATAGTGTAAATTGATGACGCATTGACCTTCAGCAGTATGATTAATTAAACGTGGTGTTAATTAGAGGCTCCACATACCGCTGTTGTGCTGCGGACTGAGGCTGCCGGTGGGACTCTCGCTCTGAGTCGGGCCTGTGACGTAATGCGCGCTGGGACTCGCACCCATCAGAGAGCGCACACCGATGAACGAGCTTGCCCCGAGAAATGCCCCGCCGGTCCATCCGCTCAGCTTCCCGATCTGACACGTGTAAATCCCGTTCGTGGACAGAAACGCGGGGTGCGTCGCCATGGTGACGGGCGCGCCCCCGCCGCCCGCCTTCTGACAGCTGTCGGGACTCGTCGCCGTTTCTGCCAGCGACCAGATCTTGGGTTTGGAGCCGGCGTGCCTCTGGCACTCGTGCGCGGCCCCTGCGCTCTTGCCGACGGCGTCGGGTCGCGCGTCTGCGTCTGCGNCCCGATCTGACACGTGTAAATCCCGTTCGTGGACAGAAACGCGGGGTGCGTCGCCATGGTGACGGGCGCGCCCCCGCCGCCCGCCTTCTGACAGCTGTCGGGACTCGTCGCCGTTTCTGCCAGCGACCAGATCTTGGGTTTGGAGCCGGCGTGCCTCTGGCACTCGTGCGCGGCCCCTGCGCTCTTGCCGACGGCGTCGGGTCGCGCGTCTGCGTCTGCGCCCTCGCCGTCGGTGTCACTGTGTCCAGCCGCTCTGGGCTTGTCGGACTTCCCGTCGGCGTCGGCGTCGGCTCGGTCCTCGTCGCTGTCCACCGTCTCCAGGTCGATTTCCTCCTCGCGCTCGGCTTTGCGCGCGCTCTCGTCGTCGCAGTCGTCGTCGTCGTCGCGCTCGCTGTCCACGTCGTCCGCGCTCCGACCCCACGTCACCTTGTTCTCCTTTTTCAGGCGCCGGCGCGCGTTGGCGAACCACGTGCTCACCTGGGTCAGGGTCATCTTGGTGACGATGGCCAGCATGATCTTCTCGCCCTTGGTCGGGTACGGGTTTTTCTTGTGCTCGTGGAGCCAGGCCTTCAGCGTGCTCGTGGTCTCACGCGTGGCGCTCTTGGCGCGCGATGGGTCTCCGTACTGGAACTGGCTGTAGGGGTAGAACCCTGGAGTGGCGTGCACCGCCAGGCCGGCCGCGTGGGCCCCCGGGCTCTCCTTCAACTCGTACTGCGAGCCCTGGTTCGAAACAAAAAACCACGTGGTTTAAATAGTTGCTTCCAATATATTTAAGTTTATACATAGTAATGCAACAGGTGTTTAAAATGAAGCATCCGAATTTTACCATCCAATCCAAAGAATACACCTGATCTATATTACAATCCCTCACATGTATATGTTTACATGCAAGAAGACCATTAGGACCATCACCTAATAAAATGTCTAAATCTTGTGACATTTCAATCCAACAACTTGTGACGTCTCTGTATCATATACATCATTATGATTACAGCACCGTTCATGATGTCATGATGTCCTTCATACATTCTTGTGCTGATGGAGGTGGTGCAGTTGTGCAAAATAACACTAAAGTATTAAAACAATTCATCTTTAGTACACGTGTTCATTTAGTACCTTAAATAATCAGCACAAACAGATTTACCCCGACTGTAACAATGATTCAGTAAAATGAGAATAATCTGAAAGCTTTAGGTGATAATTCAGTACTAAATACCCAGATAAATTTTTCGCACAGAGAATTGCACGTATTTTATTATTTAGTGCCCACATTTAGCATAATAAGAGATCAATTTATTATTTATTATACTGTGTGATTAAATACAATTCAGAACTAAGGGTGGGAATTACTTACTCAGTACAACAGTTATTAAGTAGTCCATGAGATTGCGGAGGAAATACAATGCACAGCAATTTAAACAAATTTTAAACAATTACAAATAAATAGAAGTCATTGACTGTAGTTCAAATGGTCCAGAGTAAATTAAAATAAAACAATTCATTTAGTAATATTTTTTTAAAATAGAAAATTAATATATAAATAAATTATTACTTTACTATATAGTAAAAAAAATACTTATATTTAATTAAGAACCACTATTAAAATAAACACATAATAATAACTGAGAGTTTTAAGAATGAATGAATTCCTGAACACGGGATCTAATGATAAGATCTATCCGGTGCTTTGAGAAAATTAAACATTTGAATAAATTAAACACCACGTTCATCGGTGAATCGGATGCAGAGCTGTATTTATGGAGTTATAAACGTTAATACTGAGAGAAATAACGACCGCAGTCCAAATGAATGAGCTGCTGGGAGAGAAACCTGTGGGATGAAACCATTCGATGCAGATCCGACTCTATAAACGGATCACTCCACTCAGTGTCATGGGGTGCGAGTGGGGTGGGGGGTATAATAAAATCAACGACTGACAATTTGTTCATAATATTTGTACCATAAATCAAAAATCTGAAACAATAACGATGGTCAGAACCATTTAAAACTGATAGGAACTTTGTTGGAGGTTTGCACATCACAATTCCTGTTTTGTTAAATAATACAGGCGTATAAATTAATTTAGATTTAAAACTGTTGAATGTTTTATTATAATTATAATAAATATATATATTTATTTATATATATATTATTATAGTCACTAAAATATCATTAGATTTTTAACACTGATTAATTAATAATTCTCCTCAAAGCATTACAAGATTTAATTACAAATGACATGATCATTACAACAATAATATTAATAATATTAAATCTTTAAATTTCTTAATACAAGTTTCGATCCAGCTTTTAAATAATATAAAAAACAAATGAAATTAACCTCCCAACTTTTCAACAGTGACTGACCCACAGTGACTCGTTTATTTTAAATATTAGCCTAATTACTTACACAAATAAACAGTTTACTCATAAAAAAATAAAAATCTAACCACCTCCTTACCCTCCTCTTACTACATTATTATTTAAATACGATAATACGATGTACGAACTGCAGCATTATTAAAATAACATTGTCATTCGTTTAAATTACAGCTTGTAAAATTGCGATTAAAAATCTATTGCATTATTTAACGATGTACTTTATAGTTTGCACATTATTTCACCCACAAATCCTGATGAGCCAAATCTTAGTATGTTTTGATGAATATTTATCTGTTAAAATAATATCAGTTTCCTGCAGAGTATCGAATCCAAACTTGCAGGTTGCTGAGCAAATTCTGCTGCTGACAGGTAACTTATCTTTTTTTGGTGGGGGTGTGGTTGGGGGGGGGGACACCTACCATATGGTTGAGAAGCGCCGCGTCCGCGCTGCTGTACGGCAGGAAGGCTCCGTAGCGATGCGCGCTCCACGGATGCGCGTAAACCCCGAGCAGCGGCGCCAGAGCGGCGGGGCTAGCGCCGGCCGCCGCGGCGCCCTCCGAGCCTCCATCCCGCGGAGGAGACGCTCGTTCCACTCCGTAGACCTGCGGAAAGCCCAGCTGCGGGAAAGCCATGCTCAGTTCCTGATGAAGGGAAAGGAGACGAATGAAGGATCCGAGAAGCAAAATCCGGGAGTGCGTCGGGTGTGCGCGCGCGCGGGCGTGCGGCTGCAGTGCGTGCGCAGGGACGGGACGCGGCTGTCCAGGTTTGAAGTTGACGGGTTTGATTGGCAAGCTACTTAAAGTGCCTGGCCCCTCCCACACCCGGGGCACGTAACGCCTGACTGTGTGTGTGTGCGAGAGAGAGAGAGAGAGAGAGAGAGACTCCTGGGCATATGTATTGTGTATGTAAATATGACTTTATCCACTTTAGGCTGAGGAACAGTTTATTTCTCAGAGCTGTATCACTCCCTCTGCACATCTACACCTTTAAGAACTTATTTATAACTTGCACTATTTCTTTGTACACCAATACCATATGGCTGCTATCATACACACACACACACACACACACACACACACACACACACACACACACACACACACACACACACACACACACACACACACACACATATATATATATATATATATATATATATATATATATATATATATATATATATATATATATATATATATGTATATACAAGTGTATAAAATATACATATGTTTTTTATGAATACATGTTTTCTGTCGTTCGTTCTCGGTCGTTAAGAGGTACCATTCAGAATTTCAATGTATTACGTACATTGTGTACAATGACAATAAAGCTCTCTCTCTCTCTCTCTCTCCCTCTCTCTCTCTCTATCCATCTATCTATCTATCTATCTATCTATGTGGAATCTGTGCAATGCACCCCCCCCACACACACACTCACATTTGCAAACCATAAGGCCCTGCTCACCTTCATTTACATGCGTCCTGGCTGATTGGATCCTGAGTGTACACCAATGAGTGCATCTGATCCAATTCCCCAATGAAAAACATGGAACACAGTGAGCAACAAGCAATATATATATATATATATCTTTTTTTTTTTAAACCATCGTATTTAATAAGTTTATCCGAAATTAATTCTGCTTGTGAAGTATAAAATTTTAGTAGAAAATTATTTTGATAACAAAATAATTAATTAACTCTAATTAGTTAATTAATTAGCCATTTTCATTGATTAATGTGTTGTCATCGCCGATGAACAATTGTGCAAAGTTTCAACTTAATCAAATAACGTGCAATAGCATTTGAAAACTTTTTACCAGACACACAGACAAACAGATGAAGCTAATATAGGGCTAATAATAATAATAATGATAACAATAATCATAATAACAATAATAATAATAATGATAGGCGGCGGGCGGCACGGTGGCTTAGTGGTTAGCACGTTCGCCTCTCAGCACTAGGGATTCCCGGTTCGAATCCCCATCTGGGTGGAGTTTCTATGTTCCATGTTCATGTATTATTCCTCCCACAGTCCAACATGGATCAAGTCAACTGAGTTCTCCAAATTGCCCCATATAGAGTGTGTCTGTGTGAGTGAGTGTGCTTAGCGATAGATTGGTGCCCTGTCCTGGGTGTATTTGCCTAGCGCCCAAAACATTCTCCCCTGGATGGGCATGGGGAACCCCCTCCATGACCCTAATATACGATAAAACGTAAGATAATGAAACGATAGATAATAGGCGGCACAGTGGCTTAGTGGTTAGCACATTCACCTCTCAGCGCTAGGGATTCCCGGGTCGAATCCCCACTTGGGTGGAGTTTCCATGTTCTCCCCGTGTCAGCGTGGGTTTCCTCTGGGTTCTCCGGTTTCCTCCCACATTCCAAAAACATGGATCAAGTCAATTGAGTTCTCCAAATTGCCCCATATAGAGTGTGTATGTGTGCTTGTCTGTGTGAGTGAGTGTGTGCCCAAGGATACATTGGCTCTCTGTCCTGGGTTTATCTGCCCAGCGCCCAAAACGTTCTCCCCTGGATGGGCATGGGGAACCGCCCCGCGACCCTAATATAGGATAAAGCAGAAGATAAGGGATGGATGGATGGATGGATAATAATAATAAAATGTTATTTTCAGATTTTTTTTTGTACTTTTAAGATGCTTGTCAAAAAAAGTATCCTTTAATAAACATAAATTATTATAAATAATTTCTGCACTCACCAACTTATTGATTCCACACCGACTGTATATTATATCAGTTCCACTTCGTATCGTACAATTACAGACTGTCGTCCATCTGTTTCTCTACATACTTTGTTAGTTCCACAGAGCAGGTATTATTAGTGGATGGTTCATTACACAGCTGTGACACTTCTGTAGTGATAGTGTGTTATTGTGTGTTACACTAGTACAGTAGATCAGATGTGTTTTTTGAAGATCTCAGTGTCACTGCAGTGCTGGGGATTATGGTCATGATCATTAGCGAGTAGAGTAGATGAATCTGTGTAGTGTGGGGTGTTTGTACTGCAGTGTATGTGTAGTGTGGGGTGTGTGCACTGCAGGGTATGTGTAGTGTGGCCCCCCCCCCCCCCCCCCCCCCCCCCCCCCCCCCCCCCCCCCCCCCCCCCCCCCCCCCCCCCCCCCCCCCCCCCCCCCCCCCCCCCCCCCCCCCCCCCCCCTAATTACCATCGGAGGATGAGAGGAGGAGAAAAAACACACACCCCGGCCAGATTGGGCTTTTTTGGCTTTTAATTGCTGCTCCTTCTTATCGCAACCTCTCAGAGGGATCAAATGGCCGAACTGAATGGAGCACCTCATTAACCAGTCACCTTATCACAGGGCTAACCTGTGTGATGCTAATACACCAATTACCATAGCCAGAATACGAGCTGGAGGTTACCGAGGCCCCGTCGCAGGGAGGGGGGGGGGTATAGAGATTCCCAGTCAATCTGAAGTCATTATCTCAGGTCATTATCATCAGGTTCCTGGAACACAGCATCAGCCATTAAAACTCCATTTACACAGGGTGTCCACGTGGAGGAAAAGGCATGGACGTCAGGACTAGGGCTAAACCATCATGATGATGATAATGAAGATTGGTATGTTCTCTTTAAAAGGAAAACAGCCCCGCTCTCAACTCTTTCAGCTCAACGTGTCTATGATTATGTATTCCCGGGATGACGCGCGAGGCGTTTTTAACATTTATGCGGAAAGACTACTAAATACGAGGAGCCCTCCGCAGACGCCGGTACGGAAACTCTGCCCTTTATTTAAATTTCATGCCTCGCTGCTCACTTATACACGGTCATGGATCACACAATACCCCAGCGCATTAGTGTTAAATACAAATGGATGGACTTTTACTGACTCTGTTGTGCTTTTCTTATTTATTTCGTATCGCAGAACTCATGTAAATGGTGCTGACGGGGTTCCCCATATTACTTGGTTCTGAGCTGATAAAACGGATTTGTTTCACTGTGTAGAGATTTACATCATGGGGGGGGGGGGGGTCCACAGACAGAAAGGTCAGATTTAATATTTGCCGGGTAAATAAAATGTTTTACCTGAAGAGCTGTGAAGCTTCATTATGAATTCCATCACATCACGCAGAACATGCAGAAGAACCATCCTGGAATCGAACCTCATGACGTGAAGAATTAACCTTCATCATGTCCTTCCACTTAATCCCAGAAGGGGAGGTTTCCCATGCCCATCCAGGGAAGAACGTTTTGGGTGCTGGGCAGACACACATAGGACAAGACGCCAATCCGTCACTCACTCACACACACACATTATATAGGGGCATTTTATACAGATAGGGGCAATTTAGAGCAGCCATCTCATCTTAAATCCATGTTTTTGGACTGTGGAATAAAAACTGGAGAATCTGGAGAAATCCCACAAAGACATGGGGAGAACATGGAAACTCCACCCAGGTTGATGTGCTGGCGCACCAAATAATCCCTGCTCTGTGGTGGTACTATTGGGGTTCTGAACAGAGTAAAAGAGATGTACACGGTATGTACTGTAGAACACAAATAGATGGACTACAGGCTGGAATTATGGAACTACAAAATCCATCTGTAGAGGAAGTGGAACTGAGAACATGGACAAGTGGAGCAGAAATGGGGCGTGTCCAAACTTTTGAATGGTGTATTTCCATCCATCCATCATCTTCCTCTCTGTCCTCTACTAGGGTCGTGGTGGGCTTCCCCATGCCCAGCCAGGGGAGAACGTTTTGCTGGGCACCCGAACAGGGCGTCAATCTATCACTGGGCACACACTCACTTACACAAACACATTCTATATAGGGCAATTTGGGGAATTCAATTGACTTTGATCCATGTTTTTGGACTGTGGGAAACTCCACCCAGATTGGGATTCGAACCGGGAATCCCTAGCGCTGAGAGGAGAACATGCTAACAACTAAGCCACTCTGCCGCCCTTGGTACTGTATTTAATTTCTAAAACACAATCAGAACTTAGAACTTAGATGTAGCATGCTCTCCTGTTTCCTCTTCTGTGTTTTGCTGTGACCGCAGTTCAGAGATTCACTTCTGGATGTTACTATTTTCTCATTAATCTTTAGAAATGTCAAATCAAACGATGAAGAGATTAAATCTGAAGTGAGCCATCTCCCCTTCTTTGTAATTTAACCCCGAGCCTAGGTGCTCTTGCCCCCCGTATCTTGTCTGCAGTCTAAAGATACGATTGGGGCTTTTTATTAAAAGACGTATAATTGTCATCTCTCCATCCGTCTCCATCTGGCTCTCTGGGGCTAATATGACGACACTAGGGGTTAGGGGGGCTGGGAGGGGGGCAGCTCATTTTGCAATCCATTAGCAGAGGGCCGGACTGCAATTCCCATGAGGCCCCATGATCCCCGTTTCCCTTCTCAGCTGGTAGCCATGAATCGCTGCACCTCGCTAACCTCTCCCACTCGTGACCTTTCAACCCTGTTGGCTAAACATTGTCTTTGCTTATTATGAATTGGGGAAGACGTCAGATAAATGTGTGTTTTGGAAAAAAGGACTGAAACTTTTCATCCTCAAAGCAACAGAACACGTGGAAATGGAGTCAGATTTGGAATGTAGGGTTGATCTCAGGGTAGGGTTGATTTTATTGTGCACCCTGCTCGTTCCAAATTTCAACTACAGTGTATGTTGATGCTGAAAACTATTTGTTTCATCATGGCTGCATCTGTCTTGTTTGGTTTGGTTCCTCCTTGGACCTGCTGCATTTTGAAATGGATGCTGTTACGACCATTAAAAAGCCTTTGCCTTAAACTGTTTAAACAGTTAACTAACTTAAAGGCAACACAGCGGTCAGTGATCAGCACGCTCGCCATTCAGGGATCTGGGTGGAGTTTCCATGTTCTCCCTGTGTCCGCTTGGGTTTCCTCTGGGTTCCCTAGTTTCCCCCCACTGTCCAAAAATATGGATTCAATATAAATTGGCTGCTCTAAGTTGCCCCTATATAGTGTGTGTGAGGTTCCCTCCCCATGACCCTAATATAGAACTAAGCATTATATAATGGATAGACAGAATGTAAACAGAATCCAATTGAGCTGACATTATATACACACTAGGCCTTCCCCAAACTGTTGCTTTAATGGCCTTTTAGCACTTTATAGGTGTAACTAGGTAAAGGTATTATATTAGTTATTATTATTATTTTATTATTATTATTATATTATATTATAGTGCCTTTTAGCACTTTATAGGTATAACTAGGTAAAGGTATTATATATATATATATATATATATATATATATATATATATATATATATATATATATATATATATATATATTTACACACACACACACACACACACACACATACACACATACATACATACATACATGCATATGAGCACACATATTCGAAGTGCTGGGTAGCACTGTAGTACTTGGTGGGACCAGGAATCGAACCCGGAACCAGGAATCGAACCCGGGACCAGGAATCGAACCACAATCCTATGACTGCCCCTGTATAATGGGCAATGTTAAAGATTCTGTATAAGGGCCATCCATGGCTCACATGCATTGGCCCAGCAGTGTTGCATCGCAGCCCAAGTGGCCCACATCTGCATGCTCACATCTGCATGCTCTCTGCGATCGCTCACTCAGCTTGCTCCTTTCGACTTCCCTTCCCCTGGAAGCTTACCAATTAACCAGCATGAACCCACAAGTGCACCATTTACTCTTCAAATCCATTAAATCCAGCTCCATCACGTCCAGCCGAGCCGCTGAGTCCATCTGATGTTTTACATGATTGCTAATCAAATTCTTCAAGTCCTCCACCCACCACCGGGTGACGAACAAAAAGCTTTCAAGCAGGTTCTCCTCAGAAGCTCTGCATTTGATTACATTTCACAGATTATTTACTCTTTTGTTTATTGACTAGTTAGTTCTCCATTTAATGCTTAGCGACCACAATTATCCATTAGCATTACTTTCAAGCCTGGTAGGTTGTTGTTCCGAGAGGGCCGGGGCTTTTTGTCAGGGTCTGTGACTCTCCGAAGGGGGTCCCATTGGCGTTACAATGCAGGAGGGGGGGATGAGTTTAGGGGGAATAAAAAAGGGCCTGAGGCAGGAACTTGAGGTTAACATGTTTATTGAGATAAAAAGCAAATAATAATCATAATAAAAAACAAGGGTTAAGGAGGATGGTAATGGTAATTAATTTACATAATTAAAGATTATATGGTTTTTACTGCATTAACAGACGGAGAACATCACTGTAAATAGAAAATAATGCCTTTAAGGTCAAATAGATTATCCTAATATAGGAAATCCTAAGTTTCCATGTTCTCCCCGTCTCCGTTTGGTTTTCCCTGGGTTTTCCGGTTTCCTTCCACAGTCCAAAATCATGGATTTAAGGTGAAATGGCCGCTTTAAATGATCCCCATCTAAATGCCCCATATAGCATGTGTGTCTGTGTGAGTGGGTGTGTGCCCAGTGATGGACTTGCGCCCTGACCTGGTGTATCTGCCCCCTGGATGAGCATGGGGAACTCCCCCACCCCCCCAAAATGAGATGAATGCTCCAAAAACCTCCCAAACCAGTGAATCTCTGACGTCTATATTTGATTTAGTGTCTCCATCTTTTTTTTGCTCTGCTATAAACATAATCGCCTCTGTTAATTGTCCCTGCTTTTTTTCTGACACCGCCATCTGTCTCATCGTCCAGTCAGCGGCGCATGCGGTCCGAAGCCGGTAACAGGCTGTTATCTCAATCGGAGAAATCTGGTGCGTGTGTGCGGGCTCTTAGAGTCGCAGGACCCGGCCCGACTCCCTCAAGAGAGAACAACCCCCCTGAAGAAAGGATAAAGAGGGTATCCCTTACAGAGCTGACCGTCATCCACTTACCAACCCCCAGTGGAGTAAAGGCCTACATCAGTCAGCACTGCTGGGCCTATTGTCTGCGGCAGGATTTAATCAGGTATTAGTTACCTCAAACCACAACCGAGAGGCAACGGGAGAAAAAAGCTCAAGTAATCTGTGCAGCTCACCACCAGCTCACACCGCAGATCAAAGACCGAGGGCTTATGCAGCAGGGACACGAGAAATCATTCATAATAAAAAAATCACAGAAGAAATTGCAGGATGTGGGCCAAATTTAGATAGAGTATATATTGCGTATATATATATTGCTGGCTCCTAAAGCTTTAGGTCAAGTTAGGTCACATTTTGGTGATGATGATTTTTTCATTTTATAAATAAAATTTATACAGATTAGTTCAAACCGGCGGCACGGTGGCTTAGTGGTTGAGCATATTCTCCTCTCAGCACTAGAGATTCCCGGTTCGAATCCCAATCTGGGTGAAGTTTCCATGTTCTCCCCGTGTCCGTGTGGGTTTCCTCTTGGTTCTCCGGTTTCCTCCCACAGTCCAAACATGGCTCAAGGTCAATTGAATTCTATAAATTGCCCTATATGAAGTGTCTGTGTGAGTGAATGTGTGCCAAGTAATAGATTGGCGCCCTGTCCTGGGGGTATCTGCCCATTGCCTGAAACACGTTCTCCCCTGGATGAGCATGGGGAACCCCCCCCCCCATTCACACCATACAGGTGGCATTAAGGTTGGTGCTTTCACCTCACCGCAAAAAGGTCTTGGGTTTGATTCCTGATGGGGCAAACAGTGGTCATTACTGTGTGGTGTCTGCATGTCCTCCCTGTGCCTGAGTGGGCTTAATCTAGGGGTCTCTGCACTTTTTCCAAATCTATTAACCCGGTGGTGGATGTACTGGAACTGTGACTCTGTGAACTGTGCACGGGTGCGAGAGTGAATGACAGATGCTTCGACGGCAGGGAATTGGATCAGCGTATTTCTCCATTTTGTTGTGAATCAGAGTAAGACAGTAAAACACTAATATGAAGCAGAGGTGCTTCTCTTTGAATGACAATCCATGCGCATGAGATGTAATTTCCCAAAGAATGTGGGTCGTACGGGGGAGTTCGGCCCATATGTTTCTGCTTCCTGACGGAAAATTCTTCAAACTTCCCTTGAAAATCCCTAAATCCGACTGGGGGAAATTTCACCCCTGCTCGCAGGGTCCTCAGCCCACCAAAATCCTCATGGGCTATAATTACAAAAGCAACAGAGAACATGGGTGGTGCAACACGTCAGCACAGAGACGGGGGAATTGAGTGGACGGGTGGATGGAATCAGCATATGAAAACATTCGTGCAGCACTGCTTTTCTCAGTTAAGAGCTTTTCATTGCTTTTAATGTTGCTGTAGTAATTATAATAATTAAAATAATAATAATAACAATAATAATGCAGGTGGTACCATGGCTTAGTGGTTAACATGCTTACCCTCTCAGTGTTGGGGATCCAGGTTCGAGTCTCCATGTCCTCCCCGTGTCCGTGTGGGGTGTCTCCAAGTTCTTTGATGTCTTTCTACAGTCAAAAACATGGATTGAAGGTGAAATTGATGTAATTTTTACATCAATAATGATTTTAGTATGGAACTAGTGCGGAGTGATTATTTCAGGTTCTTGGTTCTGGGCAGCACAGAGACACAGTCGGTAACACTCTCACCTCACAGCATGCAGGTCCTGCCTTCGATCAGTGAGCAGGGTTCACCTGACAGTCTACACAGAGTGCTTTCCTGCATTTTGCCCTTTGCGCACTGGGATAGGCTCTGGCAAAACCCGGAGCGTATCAGGACGAAGTAGATCTGAATTTGCAAAGACACAAAAATATATTTGTAATAAAAATTTAACACATTACTGTCTCTTGTTTACAGTGGACACTCTCTCACTGTCTCTCTCTATTCTGTCCTTATAACCCCCCCGGCACAGACATATAGATAGATGCCAGATTGCCTAAAGTCAATCTAAAGGCTTGAGGGCTTGAGGGCTTCTGTATCATAGCTGAGCCCCTCTGGCTCCAAAAGTCAAGTTGGGATGCTCGTAAGTATTTCACATGTCTACCATGTTGTTTTTTTTAGGCTAATATTTCATCTATCCATTATCTTCCGCTTTATCGTCTACTAGAGTCGCGGGGGGATTCCCCATGCCCATCCAGGGGAGAACGTTTTGGGCGCTTGGCAGATACACACAGGACAGGACGCCAATCTATCATTGGGCACACACTCACTCACACAGACACACTCTATATGGGGCAATTTGGAGAATTCAATTGACCTTGATCCATGTTTTTGGACTGTGGGAGGAAACCGGAGAACCCGGGGGAAACCCACGC